>JAEMTY010000038.1:0-86227 GCA_020423425.1 Chrysopa pallens
TTGAATAAATATTTTTTTACTGCAACCACAAAGCTGGATCTATCTCTTTATATTATACTACTCATTGTTTAATTATTTAGCAATTTATTATATATTATATATATATTTATCTAATTACGAGATCCCAGATCTACACTTTTTTACTTACAATTATGTCTACTTAATGAGTGTCTATTGCATTGAGATTTGACCGCATAAAAAACCAGAAAATCAGAGTTCTTTTTTCCATAGATTTTCTTGTTTAAAAACATAAAAAGAAATATCGTAATAATTTATTAAGATAATTTAATATAATTATGGTTTATTTACAATTTCTTCAATTGGACTGAATTTTTGTTTTTTATTTTAAATTCATTAATGGTTATATTTTTTTATCAATATAACATCGAAAATATTGTATATATATATATATAGTATTCATTAGATGAAAATAAACGCTTCATTAATTTCAATATTTTCTTTTGAAATTCGAATTAATGACAAAAAACATTAATTTAATTAAAAGGTTTACAAAATTAATGATCACAAAGTTCAAAATGAAAAAAAAGTTTTAAATAATGATTATTTAGAGCTGCAAATTTTATATAATCCATATATATAAACTAGTAGCTCTGGTTCGTAGACCCCACTCGACATAAGCGATAACACAAAAAAAGAGGAATTAATAGCTTCTAAAGAAAATTGAGAAATTGGTCGCTTGATGACTTAATTTCCCATCAATACACAGATATGATTCAATCAATTGAAGAATTAAAATAATTACTATAAAAATATTTACCAAAATTTTGAAATGTTCTGGCTTTAAATTTGACAACTTAAAGATAAAGAACGCATATTAAAACAACCAAAATGTATTTTACAGTGTTGACTAGATTTTATATAATAAAATAATGTTTTATGTATGAAAATAAATTAAATTTGTAAAAATAAATATTAAATCATACTTCGAACTAATCGTAATGTATTCCTAAATAATTGAACTATAAGATAAAGCTTTTAAAATTGAATTCAAGTTTACATGCTGAGCCAAAAGTTCTTTTTTTTTAAATAGATTTAAAATATTGATAATTTCACTTTAATAGGCGTTGTTGGAAACAAAACAATTTATTGTAATTTTGTACTTTACGGGTTTATATTTTGATGAAACAAAATTGGATCATTTCACAACTATAATCGTTAATTGAGCTAATGAATTGATTCCATACATTTTTATCTCGTCTTGTATCTATGCTAAAACATCCGTAAATAAAAACTGATTGTAAGTATTATAAAGAAATTTGTTAATAAAAAATTGCGAAGTAAATTGTTAACAGCTAGAAATACCATGAAACTCCTTTGGTAGTAACCTTGAAATTTAACATGATTTTTATTTGAATGTGTGGTATAATGATTTCCGTTATACGAATTTTCACCCAAATTAAATGTACGTATATTTTTATTTCTTATTTATTTTCATTTTTATATTTTCATTTTTTATATGGAGTAATAATAAATAAATAAAATGATTTTTCACTTACACATGGGCTTGACGATTTTCTTTTGAGAAAAACAATATACATAAATACTTAGAATATATTTTATACTAGCTGACACCCGAAAATTTATACTCAAATAATCATTTTGTGCAGACAGGTTGTGTGCAAAATCAGAGAATTAATGGTTCCATGCTCGATTGCCGAATGGCCGAGTTTTCTTTCAAGCCTAATTATATTCAAGACCATGCGATGCCTTGATTAACCCAATCCAAAATAAAAATAGATATTTGAATTTTGAGTGGTGAAAAACTCAGGTTGCTGGGCAAATTTCTGACCATACTTCCTTTTTATGTGCCGTGATCTCTAAGCAATGTGCGCATGTACTTATATGGACGCGCGTCTGAAGTTATACTTCTTTTGCATCATAAAAAAAACCATTTTTAATTGCATGCAAATAATTAACTACTATAAAATAATAATAGGACTGGAGTCAACACAGTCAATAAAGCTCAGTTTAAATTTGAAAAATTCAATAAATCAATATATATTTTCTTACATTAAGTGTAACAAATAAATCATAACAACAGCTTCAACCTGTGAATTTTGTGTGACGGTGATGCACGGCCATCTTAAAATTTCACTCTCATCATTTTTCCATAACACGCCTAAAGATGTATAACTTAAAAAATTGTCTATAATCACTAAAAACTTTTGTCTAAAGTATCTATGCAAAAAAATTCGCTAAACGCCTGCAAAATTCAATATTTATTTTTATTTTATAAAATCCGTATTTTTGAACTATCAAACGGCCGTAATTTACCTTGGCCCCATGAAGTATAGGTATTGGTTTGGAAATACACTATGCTTGGTTAATTCAGACGATATTCTTATATAAATAAAAAATTTAATATAGATACCATTTTCATCCAGTACCATTATTTATTTGCCCTTTGGACAATTTACAAAATGTCTTTATTACTCTTAATGTATCTATTATTTGTAATCGAATACACTTACAGACATTAAAACTAAATCACAAAATACTTTGATGTATAGACAATAGTGACCATTTGAAATTGTAAAAATAATTATTTTATTTCGAATGAATGTTTTTGTTTTCCATTTGAAAAGTGATATCAAAATAATGCAAAATTAAGCCCATTTGCCTTTAATTTATAAAAACATTAAAAAATATATATATAAATCACCATCTTTATGTCACAATATACTATATAATATATCAGAGTATATTAGATTTAGTTCAAAGTTTGAAACCCTAGCAAATATTGTCCGCATATTCAAAATTCTGGTATAAGTTATCATATAATCAGCCCTGGATTTATAGTAGGGACAGATCGATCGAATTGGAGTTTGGGTCGTTGTAGAATATTTTTAAAGGTTTCTGTCGATTATAAATGGCATCAAGACAACTCAAAAACGAAAAGCTGAAATTTTCGAAACGTATTCGGGATATAAAAAGTGGGTTTCAGTTCCTGAATGAGCAAAATCCGTCCAATGAAAATCACCTCCCAAATTTATTTAATAATCGCATAATATTTGCAGTACATATAATAATTACAATATGCATTTATAACTGTCTGGATTGCATATTTAGAGTATTTTATGAATGTCAATAATTAAAAATAGTTTGCAAATTGTAACTCAACTATATATCGAGTATTAAATTAATACTGGTAGCAGTCAACTTAACTATATAGTAAATAATTCAGTTATTTGGAAAATTTCAACTATTGGTCAACTGTAGTTTTTATTATATTCATTTTCAAATAATTTTTTCCTTTTTTTTTTGGAATGAAGGTGTAAACTATAGTAATGTTTTATTGGTCATCATCCCTAAGGCACCCCTAAGACTAGACCATGTCAAATTTAATTCTTTTTTTATTGATATATTAACCGATCATTCATTAAGCACAGGATTCTGAATACTAGACAAAAACTGTTTCTATAGAATATATTACTTCCGAGTTACGTCTATCCAGTAAATTTTAATTCATGTCCGTTTGTCTGTCGATCTTTTAGTCTGCTTTGTAAATAAAAAAGGTGTAGATCTTTTTATTTCACTTTTTCTATAGGACTTGTAGTTTGGCCGGAAATCGAGATACACCATGTTTTACCGTTAAAAACTCACACTCTCCACTTCCTGAATTTTTGTTATATTCTCTGCCGTTTCCAATGAGTTGCATCCTATTATAATTTTTTTTTAACCATTTTTAAATTCTTCTACCCTGGTCTATTTTATTAAAACAATTTGAAAGACAAATAGATTTTATGATGTCAAAGAGTAACTTCTATGATGTCGATATTGACTTCTACAATCTATTCTGAATCATTTATTATTTAATTTCAATTTTCTGGATGACGACCAATAAAATATTTTAAATAGAAGTTGCAACTGTATTTGTTCATATCAAATAATAAATAAAATGTTATACGGATTCTAAACGATCAAATCAAAATAAAAATTGAATTTGTTTTCTATTTTTATTCTCACGAACTAAACACCAAACAAGCAACCACCATCACTTCGTATTTACCACCAAGTCACCTGGCTAAGTATCAAGTATATGTGTGTGTGTGTGTTGGAGAGAGACATAGATACAAAGAATGGGAAAAGCTGGTTTGTTTACATTTTGTAGAAGTCAATGAAGAAAATACAAAACAATACAAACATAAATATCGTATATTATTTATTTATTTATTATTTATTATTCTTATTACATCTTTATTGTAACGAAACGTGTTGAACAAAATAATCGAAACAGAACTGATATGGCTATCACAATAAAGGGAAATTGATTAACATACAATTCGAAAACCATTCCTTATATTCCAAATGTTTTTATTCAGGCTTGATTCAGAATTTCTGATCAGAAAATCGGATGTAACTAAATAACATGTATTTTATATTAGACCCCGCACACGGTAAGATTTCTACATATGACATCAGATGGTGATGGTGTGCGCGTACATATAATGCTGTCTGTAGGAGCATCAGAATTTCTAATCAGGAAATCTTCAAATGTTGTCAGATGTATGCCATCTGTTAGTTACAAAAGTAATTAATTAATTTAAAATAATTGAAAGATCATTGTGGTTCATTGTATCCTGTGAGACCTGCTCATATGCGCCTTGTTTAAGATTTTTTGTCTGATGTATGATCAGATTTTTGTATAAGAATTGCTTATAGGACTGTCCGATGGTGTGCGTTGACCATCAGAATTTTTGATCAAAAAATCTTACGCTGTGTGCATTGATCTTAATAATCGAATCGTACTGTACAGTAATCAAATATTGGCGTATTGTTGTCTAACAGTTCGCCAATAGCTCATTGTTCACGAAGAAAATGCCGGGGTTTCTTTTTTCTACGGGATGTTAATCACAGAGAATGGAAAAGTTTCTGTGAAAAATAGACCTTTTTCTGGAATCGTAAGCCACTTAAACTTTTAGAGGACGTTGTCAGTGCTTAAATAAATCGTAGAGAAGGCAGCTTTGAGTTCTCATGGTAGATCCAACAGTTTTTGTTCAGAATTTTAAAAAATAAAACGGTACGAGTAACTTTCTTTTTAGTATAACTCTGTTAATTTTAAAATTAAGCACCGTATTTTGTAAAAAAATTTTTTACTTTCTTGACGTTAAATACTCAAAAAATTTCTGCTTGCAAAAATTTTAGGCCAGCTGTAACTCAGCAAACATCGCACCTAAATGAATAAAATAGGAACAAATCATTTTTTTATATAAGCTACATGATTTTGGAGTAGGAAGTTAATTTTTCGAGTTTTTCGGCAAAGACGTGGTTTTTTCGATGTAAAACAGACATTTTCAATCACCAATAGCTCGAAAATTATTGCTTTTTCGATATAAGCTTCAATGACACATTTTGTTAAGAATTCTTAGGACTATTAATTTCTGTGGTTATTTTCTACACAAACTTTTCCATCCACGAGAAGTGGTGGTTACCACCCCCTTAAAAAAAGCGCCCCTTGACAAAATATTATGTTTTGTGGTTTTTTCTACTTACTGGTAAATTTTCAAGTCGTTTCGAGATATTCGAAAAAATTATGAGGGTACAAAAACTACCCATCTGCGATCCTACATTTCGGTGAATCAGACAATAAACATAGAATATTCAAGAGCTATTCAAGTATACAAGTATGTATACTGGTTGCCTCATGTGACACAACACTTGCAACCCCCTGCAGCCCATTCTACTTCCAGCAGTCAAGTTATAATTGTTATGTGTTTATTCTAGATATGGTTAAGTTTATTGTTATTTAGTAGGTCAGAAAAGGGGGCACATAGAAAACTTTCGAATGTTAGCTCTGAATATTATTTATTATTATTGTTTATTGTTCTCTCGAAAAGTGTTCGTTGTCGTTTTCTTTGCTACTCTCTTTCTTTCTACCTTCTACCTACTACCACGTACTTATAATATCAACAAGTTGTGTATGTCAAAGAATTTATTAAAAGTATTTTAAAATAAAAAACCATAAATTTATGTCTTTTACAGAAGTTTAAATGCGGCTCTGCTAAACTTGTACACAGTAAAGGTAATATACAACGATGTAGGTGACTACCCACAGTCTTGTCATCCGAATGGTCTTGCATCTCAGAGTTTTATGCGCTACTTAAAAGTAATGAAATATTATTCTATATAAATTGATAAATAACAATTGATCTGGTGATTCAACACCAGTTAACGTCGATAATTTCTCTGTCTGTTATTTTTTTTTAAATTAACACGATTTTCCTGGATTATAGACAAGTTCACTTTGTTTGCTGAGTGACTTAAAATATACGATTGTATTAGGTATAGATTTATGTATATTCTGTAAGGTACTACAGATCTCTTACTACAGATCTTGATCATCTTCATTGAATCGATAGTAAATACTCGATTCAAATTATTAAGGTTATTCAGATTTAACCTCAGTAGTGCCACCTCTAAGCACTCTGCAAAACACCGCCCCACTACCAAAATTTTACATAAAATGATTAAATTTTCTAATAGCATTTTTAAGTACGACTTTCAACAATCGGCTGAAACCTTTAAGAATATTCTAGAACATGAATTCCATCGTTCAAGCCGTTCAAAACGTATGTGGAGCTTACATACTTATTAGAAATGTGTGCTAGGACCTTAAATTTGAAATAATTCTTAAATTTTCACTCAAACTTTTTCTCAATTTTGTTGATGAAACTCCAATATTTATAATTTGATTGATAACGATGACACTTTTCAAAGCATTTTCCGTAACGCAGAGAAAATTTATTTTCTCACTCTACGAATTTTTCCGCCCGTAAAAATTTGCTGGCCTAGGTACTAGCGCGGATTCCCCCAATTATAAATCCAGGGCTGGTTATTATATTCATTACATTTTAAATGAAATTTTGTTATTCTTATTTTATCTTGTATCTATTTAACTGGGAAACTCATTTATCGGCTTATGTAATTTATAACGTTAACCGTTCATCAGATTTTGATGAAATTTTGTAAATATAGATGCCTGCTGAATCCTATCTATATCAGTTGTAATTAACTATTCTGGATATTAAACGGGGGAAGAGGTTGGGAATTGTAATAGAAGAACATAAAAATGAATGTAGCTCAGCTAACTACTATAGAAAATTTTTAAAATGTTGAAAAATCAATTTTTTTCACTCCATTTTCAAACTGGATACGGGTGAGACTTTTTCACCATAAAGCTACTTAAGTACACATATTCATACGACTATTAGAAGCACACGCTATGTAATTTTCATCCAATTTTCCAGCATAAATGACTCAAAAAATACTTTCTAGCGAAAACCTCTCCAACAAACTTTAAGTTTTCATGTCAATATTGTGCAAACAAAATTTTATAATAATATTTCGATAAGAATTTTTTAAAGTTATTTCTGCGGGGACATTATATTTATCTGTTGATAAACCCCTGAACATTTCGAAATTTTGTTTTTCGAGATGAAAATAAAAGATCCCCTATTAGAAAGCTTATCATAATTTCTCATTCAAAGACTTTCACAATTAAATATATCTATTATTAATGTTGATGTACTTTTGATATTATTAATGTTTTAACTTTTTAAACTTTATTTATTTTTTTGTAAATCCGAAAATTTTCATAATTATTTCTGTTTTCTTTAATATTAAAAATAAAATTTTAATTACACTAGTTTTTTTAACATAATTAGTGATTTATTTCAATAATTTAATTCGAAAAATCATTTTATTTTCGAGGAGTCCGTTACTGTTCAATATTCGACGAAACCTTATATATTTCACTGAATAAATATTTTGTATTCTTATGAATACGTATTTCGACTACAAAGTAGTCATCGTCAGTTAATTTATTAATTTGGTGACGGTCTGAACACCGTAGCAACGAGTAACATCTCCTTAGAGAATCATTACAACTAGCTAATTCATACTTATGATGACTACTTTGTAGTCGAAATATATATTTATAAAATACAAAATAAAGTTTTATAATTAAATTATAAATTAAATAATATAATTTTTTTAATTACTATATTTTTTTTTAAATATATTTATTGTAAACACAAATATTTTGATTATTTTGATTATATAAATTTGACAAATAATAATGAAATTATTTGTCAATTTATAAATTGTTTATTTATTTAATTAAATATGAATGTTGTTCGTGAACGATGTGATTTGATTTGATATAATTATTAATTATATAAATATATTATTTTATTATTATCATTATTAAACATATTGTTTTTATAAATTTAAAAAAAATGATTTCAATATATTTAAAAAATAATTTATAATTTGATGATTTAATTGTAAACACAAATAAATATTGTAAAATATACGATATTCGATTAAAAATTCTATGTAGAGGTATAGAAAAAATTCAGTTCACTACTAAAGATTCCGTAGGATCTTTGAAAGCCATATTAAATGTTAAAATATTATGGTATTTTGGTACCAATTTTGTTAAAACCATGTTTGATTGGTGGAAAATATGTTTGGAATCTACCAAGAGGTCAAATAGAAAGCCTTGATCTTATCGGTACTCAAACAGCCCATTATAATAATTATTATTGGATGTTTTATTTAATTAATTATTTATTCCAATTAATTTTTATTTATTTATTGTACTACATAACATACAACATGGAGACTAAACTTATATCTTGCGTCCAATGTTCTATGGCGTCTTAGCTGCGTGTACCATCATTGACACATACGCTTGACGACCTATACTAACCAATAGAGGTCTCGTTAATCGGTGACATTGAATAATGGCAATCCTCTAACCAGTACTTTTAATCTAATTTCGGGCAAGAATATTTTCTGTTTTCGTAATTTTTAGAACACATTTTAAATAATTTAAGGTTAATTACTCCTTTTTTTTTAAATATTTTGTGGTTAGCTGGATGCTTTTAATGTATTCAATCGGGGTCATAAAAACGAATCGATTAGCGTTTCATTTATCAAAATCGGTTCATAAGTTCATAAGTTTTAACACTACAATGGAACATACATTAATACGTTGCTAGAATCACAACCCTTTCTTTTGGCTGTGCCGTAGTCAAAGCCTTTCAAAATGGTAAAAAGTGCAAAAAAATTGTATTAGGATGAAACCCTTTGGAATGTAACAATACAAAAGTTGAAGATCTTTTTATTACCTACAACTTTGCCATTTAATTGTAACCTCCTTCCACTTCCCGACCACAGATCACCCGTAGATTATTTTTCCTTTGGTTTTTGTTATATTCTGTCCCGTTTCCAATGGGTTTAATCCTATTATAATTTTTTTTTTGGTTCCAAAAATTATCGAACCTGGTTTAGTAGTACTAATACTTAAAATGGCTTTCACAAAAGGAACAATTGAGAACAATTCAGTGAATTTGACACCTAAATATGATTTAATCACCTATTGTCCCCTTTCTTTCTTTCAGGGGTGTGTCATTGAGAGCGGGGGGTGATAGTATACAATAAACTTCCGTTCTATTATTTCCATTACCCAGTACTCACTTACCCAGCCCCCATTTTGACGAATGTTGCATCTTCATTTATCAAGAAAATGCAGCAATTCCAAAACTGTTGCCTTCGAGTCGATCTCGAAAAAACCTCTTAGATTTCCATTCGAAGCTTTACACTGCGAAATTGAACACCCGGCTATTCATAACCGTATCCTAACAAACTAAAAATTTAATCTTCTCGTGAAAAAGCCTTTCCGGGAAATCAGAAAACTGGGTCAATTCAACCGACGTGCTCTACTTTTCAGGAAAAAATCCATGCCACACGATGTCGATTGCACCTGATTCCGGTGTAATATGAATTGTATATATTTTTCTTTTAAGTCATATATTTTCTTAGGTTAGTTATGGTTTATCGATCTACATAGGTTAAGATTTATTTCAATGGTTTTAATTTAAAATTTTTTCCGTTTCCCAAACTATGTATTAAAAATTGTAATGTAATTAGTATGTAAGATGATGTATTATAAACAACGCTCTGGCTAGGTGCTATAGTTCTTAATCTGACTTGTATTATGATTATGATGTAAATAAAGACTTATTAAACAAACTATTTCCATTTTGGACATATCAAATGGACTGCTTATAATACGAATCAAATATAGTTTATACTCACGTAAGCTCAATGCATACAAATGTTTCATCATGTTCATGGTATTAAAGGAGTTTGTTTGTTTACTTTTGAATCATTTATTATAAAAAAAAGGTAAATTGATTGATTAGTTATAGGTACGAATTCTATTTACATTTATTAACAATTTATTTATACAGTGAACGTTAAATATAATGTTACTGTTCTGCGGTCAATAAACTAACTTATTAATCCATTGTAATACACCCTAAAATTTGTATGAACATTTCGCTTCTAAAAAATTATTTTTATAAACTTATCAATCTTGACATTCATAAATTTATTATCTTTTTGATGATAAAATTTCAAAGTGCCTGTAAAATGCCTATGCGGCATAAAATTCTCACTTGAATTCTTATCAGCAGCTTTTATACTATCACTGTACACACTACGGCCACCAAGTGTCCTAATTATTTTCATTCGTTTCTAGTCTATATGTACTTTTCCCTTTACAGTTTTCCCCACAAAGGTCTGACCAAATAACGAAACTGGTTGACCATCTTTTAGCATTTCGTGACCTTACCAATAGTTTAATTAGTTTTCCAAATATACATGGGGGGAGGGGTTATTATCTAACATTTCTTGATCATAACCGAAAAAAATTTATAAAATTGATTTATTAAATTTCTTATAACTATCCACTTAATGAGACTATCTAACCTCATTTGATCATTTTCTAAGGTTTCAATTGATATGCTTTATTTCTAAAAATGTCACAAATGGACTACTAAAATTTTTCAATAATCTTGAAAAGTTTTTAAAAATCATTTTCTCACCATTCCCTTGGTATAATTGATTTTTTTTCCATAGATGTGTTGCTTCCACGTCCTATACTATGAGACACGCTTACAAACTGAATACAGTAACATTATATGAATCGTTAACTGTATTTATATTACAGTGAAAGATGATTAGTTAGTACACAACACAACACATCACAAACCTATATATTTGTAAACATTTCATATTGTATGAATTATCAAATGTCAATGACAGTACCAGTTCAGTACAGTACAGTATAGTCAGAGATCCAATGAGATAAATATCTAGATATTTTACGTGCATACAGTACGTACAATAACGTACGAACTACAAGTAAATAGTTTATATAATACAGCGTGTTTATTATTTCAATTCAATTCTTTTTTTTAAACAGTACAGAATTGTACAGAATAAGTCAAAATAATAAGATGGGACATATGAAGGGAAGGGAAAAGTATACAGATATGGCTGACTTTATAAGAAACTATCTAAGTATTTACTTTGTGCAAACCAAATGGAAAACCATCGGTAATAATAGCCGGTGCCCGATACTAATGATCAAATGCCTCACGAATATCACTAAGTAAGTGATTTGGTTCAGGATGTGAAATACACTTAATGATACTCAGATGAATTATAGGGAAAAACATGAGCACACAAATAATATTTAAGCTTAACAAGTGCAGATAACAGCTAGCAGAGTTAATTATTTAGATACTCGATACATGATAGAGTATCAAGGTTTTAACTATTTTTAATAAATATTCATAAAATACTCCAAATATTCAGTCTATACAGTTTAATTTGTTCTAAGATTTAACAAACATATTTTGTATGATAATTTTTCTTCTTTTTTTTTTTTGGGAGAAATATCCTTACAGAATATCTATAAATATATAAATCTATTTTGAATATAATTTTGTGAAGCATGTTGTAAATCACTTAGCAAACAAAGATTGCTTGTCTTGAAGAGAGATGTCGTGAGAGTTTTCAAGTAACTTCACAAGCTTCAAATTCAAATTTATGGAATCGATTTAAATTTTAATTATGTTGATTTCATTTTGATTGGTGAATGAATTTTTTTTGGTTTTTAATCTTGCATCGATTCAACAGGGAAACTGAACTTATTGAAATCCTTTATGTACTTCATCTTCAAGTATAAGGTGTATTCCACATCCTGAACCGAATCACTATGTCAATGACATTCGGAATGCATTTGATCATTAGTATCGGATGCCAGCTATCCATACCAATGATTTTCTATGGTTTTTCCATTTAGTTTGCGCAAATTGAATACAAGTTCCTTAAAGTTAGTACCTTCTCCTTCCTTTCATATGCTTCATCCTACTGTTTTGACTTATTCTGTACAATTATGTATTGTTTAAAAAAAAGTATGAATAAAGAATTAAATTGAATTAAGGAATGAATATACACATTTTTAGATTCTAACATCAAACTTTAACCTAAAATAATCCAAATTAATATCGTGTGGTAAAATAGATTGATTGACATACTGTATATTGGTATTTTTTTTATACATATTGGATAGTTATAAAAATAAATGTATGTTGATATTATCATCGGATATTGGCATGTTATTACCAATCAATAAATCAAATAACAATTTTATATATTATAAGTTCTTTACTAACTTCAATACAATTAAACAAACAAATAAATGAGATAATAAGTTCAGTTTTTTAGGATTTTTTTTTCTAATTTTGAAGATTAATATTCAAAATAATTGGTACATTATTCAAAATATAACCCATCATTTACGACTACCTTTAACCATTTTTCAGGGAGCAAACGAATTTCGAGTTTAAAAGAATCCTCACCTTTTGAGGTAATACAAAAAAAACGATCTTATTTTTGGCTTCTTTGTAAATAATTGAAGTGTTGTTGGGTCAGGTCATGAACCATTGACCGGAACAAGAGGTAATCGGAAGAAGCAATGCCAGTAAGATAAAACCAAATGAATTAATTGATTAAGTATCTACACTTATAAAATAAAAGAAACGTCAAAAATTGCCTAGCAAATTAAAAAGATCGATTGTATTGCTGCCATTATGTTTTCTAGGTTAATTTAAGTCTAGAAAAACAAAAAACATTATTTTACGATTGGATAGCGAGTTTTAAAGATATCGCTTCAACATTTTAGCGAAATTAAATTTATATGATAGCTAGTGCCATACATTCAAAGACTGCAACGATTCGTTGTATTTCACAACTTCATCGGGCAAACTATATACATAATATATACATATTTTGGAGTTGTGTACCGAATTTGAAGTTAAGAACCTACTTACAGGTGGTCCAGATTTTGTAAAACATTAACTAACGCCGTATGCTGGAAGATGCTTATTAGTGACCATGATAAAACTAAATATTATTTCATATATTGCTCGAAATTCCCATTTTAGCTTTTAGAAAGTAGTTGCAATCTGAAAAACCGCTAACGAATCCGGCTGACAGACAGCAGCCTATTTTTCTACACCATACAAGTGTCATAGTATCCAAAAATCAGCCTGAAAACAATTTTTTGTCGGTCACCTCTCGGACTATATGTAATATAAAAGTCTCTAGTTTCCAAATAGATAACAAATTCCTTAAGAATTTTTTCTAATTAGTACATGGAGGTATTTGTATATGCATAGAGCCATTTAAACCATATTTTTATACGTATTTAAACGTTTGGTTAGCACGGATATATGAATTGATTATAAATATATCAACATATATTATGAACATTAGCTAAACGTTCAATAAATTAAGTCTTATTGGTAATTAGTTTTTTTTTATATTAAAAATTGCACTGTTTTTGAAATGCAATTTATTTATTTTACCTTTTTTTTAAATATACCTCACTTTAATACATCATTGAATATATCAATCTTATTTTATATACCTACATGCTTGCTAATCAATTGGGTATCTTTGACATGTGATCATTGCGCTATCTAGTGTTACATATTTTAATCATTGGGTACATAAAAATCTAGCAACCATGAACAAAACAATTGAGAGTTAAATATGAAATAAAATTAGTAAAAGTATAATAATTTGTGTTATTTGTGTTAAGTTATACTTCTTTAAGAGTGGGTTATGAAAAAATGATAAATGAATTTTTATTTGGTTTTAATATTGCGTCGATTCAACTGTGAAACTTAAAACTTTTTTAAGCTTTTATTTAAATCTTTTATGTACTTCCCCCTTAAGTACCTCTAAGTAATCCATATACATCCTTAACCAAATCACTTCCTCAATGGTATTCAGGAGGTATTTGATCATAAATATCGGGTGCCAGTAGTATGGTTTTTAAAAATTATTTTATTCAAGTTTTAATTACTAAAGTGGTTTGAGAGATGATCGAATTTCGAACACAGTACGATACTAGTATTTATTTATTACTGGTATTTGTTTAAAAGCACATCAATCATTAACAAACAAATACAAAACATATTTTTAATATAATTTATGGAATATTGTTATTTTTTTGTTCATATTAAAAACTTTTAAAATTATTGTAAAAAAGATAAAGAAAATAATAAAAAAAAAAATTTTAAATCAAATAAAAAAATGTAAAAAAAAACACAACGAAAAAATACACATTCGATCATAAAAATGAAAAAATGTTTTAAAACAAATTAGAAAGAATTTTTTAATGCTTTTAATAAATTTTTTTTAAACAAAAAAATGTATTTTATTTTTCATTTCTTCACTCATAATTAATTTTTCTTGTTTTTTCTTCACATAAATTAAGATGCTGTTTGTTACCTACCTACTTACTAATGGTAGTCAATTTCGAGAAGTACTATTCTAAGTGAGTAGTAAGTTTCTAGAAATGTTTTGTTTTTTTATATTATCTATGTGCACAATTAGTTTCATGTTTTTTGTAATAGACTTCTAGATGAAAAAAAAAGGTATTTTTAAGTCAAATTAAAAAAAGAATCATTTAATTTTTCCACCAAACATTGAAAATATCCGCAATTAAATCGAGTGCTCAAAACCCTGGATGAGTTGGGATTTGATTAGTATTTTTTAAAGTTTTAACAGTTTTTGTTAAGAACTTTGGCAAGGTTTTCAAATAAATATCACTAAAACTTTTGAACGGCATAGAAAACTGTTACCAATTTCTTTTTTAGGTCTCATCTGTGCATAAAAATTTCATTAAAAAATCAAATTTTTCAATTTTTTACGTCTATGCCATGTTCAAATCGATATACATAATACATCAATTATTTTTAGTCTGAAGCTTAAAGCTCTACCTAATATTGACCACACAAACAAAATTTTGATATCGGTTTTCATGAAGAAACACCTAATTAGTCCATTTCCGGTTGTCTGTCCGTCATCACTGTACTTCTAAAACAAAAAATGTTGAAATTTTGGTGACGTATTCTGAATATAAAAAGTGAGTGAAAGTTCGTGAATGGGGAAAATCGGGTCCAATGGATCCTTGATTCAACTTCAAAAGTATAAAAGAAAAATTAAATAAAAAAAGATTAATCCTTGAAGAAATGATTGTGTGGGCAATTCTAGATGTAAAATTATCCACAATCTAATAAATTTTCATTCTATTTGGAGAACAAACTTATCAAAAGTCGATAGGTACACCTCGTTTTTATACACCCGGTACTCAAAACACAGTATTAATGTAGATTTTCCCATAATAAATCTTTAACAAAAAGAACAATAAACACTCAGCTAATCTTAATATATTTGGATAAAAGTGTGTGCCAGTCATTTTTGTTATGTTAAAAAAAATTAGATATTTGTTTTATCAATATTTGATTTTTGTTGCGTTTTTTTTCATGTAACAGGATTGAAAAACCATTGAAAAGGATTTAAAAAAGGATTACAAAAGTATTTGTTTATGGATAAATAAATATTTACATATGAATTTTATTTTTTTATACTCAACAATGTATACAATCTGCGCTGGATTTATGATAGGGACAGTCGTGGCTAGTGCCCAGGGTGGAATATTTTTAGGGGCGGAAAAATTCAGAGAAAGAGAAAAGAAATTTTCTCCGCGTTATGGAACATACTTTGAAAACTGTTATGATGTTAAAAACTTCAAATTATAATAAATAAAATATTATTTTTCATTATCAACAGTATGTTCAAAATTATAAATATTCCAGTGTCGTTTAACTTCCCTTATTGATTTATATTTAATTTGGATGAAAGAGGTTGTTATCATATATCGACGTTTTAGGACATTTCTAACCATGATGTATGCATGTAAGCCCCACATAACATTTGAACGGATAGATCGATTTAATTGAGATTTATCCTAGAATATTCTAAAAGATTTTGGCCGATTGCGGAAATTCCTACTTAAAAAATAGTATTATATAGAAAGTTGAATCATTTTATGTAAAATTTCGGCAATATGGAGGCGTTTTGCATCATCCAATTAGTCAACTTCACGCATGTCCGCCGGACTGTTGATGGGCTATGGATTCACGACCTTGATCTTACACTTTAGGTCTAGAATACATCACTAAAATTTCAACTCATTGACTCAACTTTTTTTTTCGTGATTCTTTGTACACCTATATCCAAATTCAATTTGTGCGATCAATATTTGCTTTAGTTATAAACTTAAGACTAAAATTAATATACCCTGACATATTTTTTTTTATGTTGAGTGTAATAAATCCATTATTGAACGCTCCGTATATCACGTCAAAATACTGCCACAATGATATTGTTACAAATTACAAACACAAACATGTTAATAAAATTTTCTGTTCAAATAAATTATTTAAAATAAAAAAAAAAACATAATTAATTAAATTTAAATAATATAATTTAATTAATTTTATTTAATTAAATAATAATTATATATATTTTTCGTGTAATTAAATATTTTCAATTCTATTTAGAGTTTTTTTGTAAAATAAATTATTTTTTTTATAATATTTAAGAAATTTTCATCGTAAATAAATGGGTGTGTATAAAAGGAATTATCGTGTTAGGGTGTACGAATTTAATGTGAGATGAAAGCTTTAGGAAAAAATTACCAATATATTAAATTTATTATATACAGTCTATTATATTTTAAGTCTATGGCTGTTGTTTTTTTATTTTGATATTTGAGAAATACCTGTAGTCTCTGGTGATTAGAGTCATTATCCTTTAGAGTCCGGCTACTGGAATAACGATACTCAAAATGTTCAAATTGATGAGTTAGAAATTATTCGATAAAATCAAAATATTTATCAAGTTTTACATTTTATTCAATTTCAAATAAGGCACAGGTTATCAATTCGACTTGATTTTTTCAACTTCATAATCACAAAAGAAGGAGGTTCTACGATATGAATTTATGCATTTATTATTTGTTCTGTGAACTGTAGACCTCACCAAGAAGTCAATAAAAAAGCACCCTAATTTTCAATCGAAAAATTTTGAAATTATGTGACAAAAGTGTAAATACAAAATTTGTAGATCTTTTTAATGGCTAAAACTTTTTAATTTAACTTTTTTCCATACGACCTGTAGTTTTGCCGGAAATCGTAATAAACCGTATTTTATGGGTTTAATCCTACTTTAATGTTTTTTGTTTTCAAAAATTCTCGACCCTGATCTATGTATAGAACGGCAAATTCCAGGGTCACTCTATGGCAAAACTAGCTAAGAAACCCACACCAATGTGGTTTGATTCCTTGATCGAGGCTACATCAGTTGTTCGATGCAATCAATAAATTTTAAACAATTTCAAATTAAAAAGTTTTTTATATATTTCTCGTGAGATTTAAATTGTTTCACATCATGTTGTTGACAACGTCAAACAATTGATAGATCATATTCCTACAGTATGTTCCATGTTGCATTTAACGGTGTCAATTTCTTTCTATTCAATACAATTCATATTGTTTTTTAAACATAATTGTACAGAATAAGTAAAAAAAAAATAGGATGAGGCATATGAAGTGAAGCAGGAAGGTTTGCAGCTATGGTTGACTTTATAAGGGACTATCCCAGTATTCACTTTGTTCAAACCATAAGTAAGAAAAACCATAGGTAAGGATAGCCGGTACCAGATGGTAATGATCAAATGTCTACCAAATATTACTGAGGAAGTGATTCGGTTTAGGATGTGGAGTACACTAGACACTAAGATGATGTACATAAAAGATTTAAGTAAAACCAAAAATTACAGAAGTCTAGTTAAGTTTCCCAGTTGAATCGATGCAAGATTAATAAACCAAAGAAAATTTAATTTATCAATCTAAATGAAATAAACATAATTATAATTAATATTTATTATCGATTCAACTGAGAAGTTAAATTTGTAGGGAGAAATATCCTTACAGAATAAATATAAATATAATAAGTATATATGAATCTATTCTTAATACAATTGTGCGAAGCACATTGTAAGTTACTCAGCAAACAACGAAAGGATTCAGAGCTAGACTTCTTCTAATGAGTTTTAGTTAATATTTTAGAAAATAGTTGCAACGTAGTTAGTTTTTTAACAACGTGAATGTCCGTCTGCCCCCTGATAAAGACTAACGAAAAAGGCTGACTAACAGTAGGCTATTTCTCGATAGCATAAAGGTGTCTTATAAAGTCTTTAGAAAATGCATGCATTTTTTTTTTGTAGCTTACCTCTCCGTGCAATAAGAGTATGCAAAGAAGGTCTTGCATACAAAGTATTTACATTTTCCATAACATTCTCCAAATTCAAACTACTTTTAAAAAATAAATTCTTTGTAAGTAAGGATCAACTATAAATAAACAGGAAGTGATGTGTTAACACGTTTATATATCATAAATAATTCTTGAAATTGTTAACAAAATTTTAACTAAAATATTTAGCAGTCATCCTCCGTTGGTACATAGAAGACGCGGACATCCAAAAGATTCTTCTTCTTAAAATCAGAGACACATAGAGTTAGTTAAAGATATGATTCTATATAAGATAACATACAACGTAAAAAGGACTAAATAGGTATGTAAACCATCATCAAAGTAACATAACCTTTCTTGGTTACATAACCACAATTCATTTATAGTACGGGGGCACTGTGGTACACATACCATTCTATGATATTATGACGTAAATTCATACATACAAAAAGTATATACTGGCTGGTTTTTTATACCGTTTAAGTCATTTAAATTGTTTTAACTTTTTTTAATTACACTTGCCGTGCCTACAATGCAATGCCGTTTATATTGGTCAGTCAGATAGATCATTTTTAATCGGGTACAAAGAGCACAGTCATATAACTTCTATTCATCTCAACAATACAGGTAAGTGACAAAAGATATTCAATCATAAGTCGTGTATTCAAATAATTAACTCAGTTAGTTATTATCTTCACTTATTAAATCTATATACTATTGATAAAATTTGTTTTCTGATAAATGTATGTTGATATATTAGACTATAAAAAACTCAATTAAAAAAAATAGCACACTGTATTCAAGTAAGATACAGCGAGCGCATAGTTGAATAGTTTACAGTGTCATCATTAAAATATTGACAGAGGTAAACTAAATAACTTAGTGGTACAAAGTGGTCGACAATCATATTACGCTAAGAATCTACGACAAATCACAAGCGATATTCCACATACATCATTAATTGAATTTTGAGCTACATGTTCGAATGTCTTCAATAGACAATTTAGGGGAGATTTCGATATCCGTGGTGCGTCGATTTGACAATTTGATAAAATAAGCCACAATAAGACGTGAAAATTAAGAATATCAATTTACAAGTTTTCGCCAAATTTTTCGAGTTATCGACACTTTTTTTAGAAATTATCGAGTTTATGTCACATAAAATGACTGATAATTTGTACACAATTCAAGTACAAATAACCAAAATTTAATTCGTTTAAAAGAAATCAACACTTGTATATTTAACACAGCTATTCAAAATACATGTACGCTATTTACGACTGTTATTAACCCATGAATTTGTGGGGTGTAGTTGGCCCGGGTCGTGTTGGTTTTTGGCCCCTACGTTCAACCTGCGAACAATTCGAAATTTGGTATTCTTCATTGGCAGTGGCATGTATCACTTTTCGCACTGTATTGCCTGAGTGGAAATCCGCCTTTTGAAAGTTATATTGCCACGCTACAAATATTTACTCATTAAAATGACAAAAGTTTTTAATAAATTAACATTTTCGATGGACCATTTTGTATTTCAAAAGAAATTAGTGGAAATATAGAGATAAACAAACAATATGTCGTTGTAAAAGCTTTGAAACTTGCTTTTATATAAAAGCTGAGAATTACTAGACTGCATAAGAGTAGATGACAAGCAATGGAGAATTGAATGTATGCAGCAGTATATTGTTGAAATAAATTTGGTGGAAGCGATGATAAAAGCTCATCTTTCATTGTTTTCAACTCTCATCCAATTGAATACAATGAAATGCTTGGCATTTTATTATTTTATTATCAATAAATGGTTGAAATAAATACCAGATAATTTACACAGTTCAATAATTAACATGATTTTTATTAATTCGCTTATTATTTAAAATTATTTAAAATTAATTCAAAAACTTGAGTTTTTTGTGTGAAAAAAATTATTCTAAATAAAAAATTTTATTTTGAGTTTTATGTTGCATGAAAAAACTGTTCGACCTTCTTTTCAGGTTTTCATGTCCAGTGTTTAATTGCATGCAAATAATTAATTACAATAAAATAATAAAAGAATTGAAGAAGGACAGTCCGTCAACACAGTCTATAAAGCTCAGTTTAAATTTGATTAAATTCAATAAATAAATCAATATTTTCCTACATTAAGTGGTAACATAAATCAAAACAATAGCTTTTACCAGTGATGTTTATGTGACGGTGATGCACGCACATCACAAAGAAGTATAACTTCAAAAAAATAAAGAAAATTATGATTTTAATTTTAATTTTAAACCAAATTAAATCCAAAACCGGACTCTCAAAATTATTCTTTACAGATGCATTTATTTAAACTAAAATCGTAAGTACTGTGGATTCTTTTTGTGAGACATTTGAGGTAAGGACCTTAAGTTAAAAGCATAATTTTTAAATACACTGTTCACAATCAAATTTGGGATTACCATGAAATAAATAATGTTGATAGCCTTTAATTTTTTGAATCCAAGATTTCTAGTCCAAAACATTATTTATTTAGTTTGTTTCGTAGACAATTTCCATTAAAATATATAACATAAAAAATGAAAACCAGAAAATTAAAATAACGCCCTAACAACATTTAAATAATTGTATTTTAATTGAATAAATTAATTTTTTTTTTTTTTTATAATTTTTAATAATGCATATAATTTTAAGAAGATTGTGTTTCAGGTTGTACCATTCGTGGTGGGTTCAAACGGTGTGTAACGGTGCTTTAACTGAGTCAGCGGCATTAACCATTACAAACATAATGATAGAAAGATATGAAATGTATGCCGAAAATCGAAATAGAAATGAATATTTCATAAATAAAGTTAAAACTGTTTTAATTAACATAATTTGAAACAGAAAGATTTTTCGCAATTGGTGTGGTGATTCTCAGTTCATAAGTCGTAGTTTATTTCGAAGAATTTTCAGGATTCAAGCTTTCAAAACAGAATTTTGTGGTAAAGAACAAGAGAAAGGGGAATCAAAAAAAATATAACTCAAATGGACACTAAATTCTGGTTAACGTACAAAATTTTTTATCCTCTTGCTGAGCTTGGAGAGGCTTTAAATGTGTTCAAAAACTTAAAAACCACAAAAAACGCTGCTGGGAAAAATCGTGTCAAGTTCCAAAAGATATATCCTTAAAATTAACTGAATCAATGTAGGGTCAGAATTTTGGAGAAATGGAACCCCGCTTTTGTGTCATAAATTCATTTACATACCAAATTTCAGCTCATTTGAACTAAAAAAAGCATTCCGTGAGACAGATAATCTTCAAACAATAATTTTTAGGGCAAACTTTAATTCATCAAAGTACAAAATCACATGCATGATCCCTTTTTGGGTTTAAAATGTATGTATCTGTTGGGCCGCAAACACCAAGTTTTAATTGTAGCAGGTTTTGAAGTTGGAGGTTTTCAACAATTTGCACTTCAAGGTCTTCAACTCTCAAATTTGCTTCAAATATCTTAGAGTTACCTAAATAATTCGACTCTTTTTACCGTGAGCTTAGGGGTTTGCAAAGAAATATCATTTTTTTATTACCAAATACGATATCTTGTTAAAAATATTTAATTAACAAATCTCAGCAAATAATACGTGAAAATGTACTAAATTTGTCCTTCGAAAACTTTCGAGAACGGTTACCATTATTCAGACATAAAAATTGGCCAATCTTAGATCTATTTGGATCTGTTAGTAACTATAATCAAAGGGTTTCTCCAGGATTTTTGTGTCTCTTCCCATTTGCGTCTTCCACCGTCAGACTTAGATTGTATCACTTACTTTGGGAATCAATTGTCGGACATCTAATTATCTCAACACGTATGAGGAACATCATTTCAGCACGTTGGAGTCTTATTTTTCGCTAACTAGTCCGTGTTGTAAAGCAAAATTTTTAATTTTATGAAAATTTAATGATCTGATTTTTAAAGTTAGTAAACTTTTTTTCATCATTTTTTGCTGATGTTTCGTTGTGATGATATGTTTGTAAATCATACGACATCTTCTCCAGCATCATCACGAACACATAGTAAAAAAATGTATATATCTTAGTTTAGAATCTCATAATAATATAACTTAATTATTAAGGCAATTTTGTATTTAATTTAATGATGAAATAGCGTCATGTCTGTCTGGCCTAGTTGGTTTTTCTTACACTTTACAGTTATAACACATATATTATCCGTCGCATCGTCTTCTTCTGGTGTTGCTTAAAGCTTGGTGGAGAGCAGCTTTAACTCTAACTTTATACAAGCGTGGGGCTATACAACATATTTCTTTCAGTTCACAGTCTATTTTATACAAACACTATCATGATATATTATTTAGTTTTCACGAGCAGTGAAACCACTTTATTCAGAGATCCTTTATGTACGGAGTGTGCTTCTAACAGCTGTTGACTTAAATAACTTTCAAATAATTCAAAAAATACGGATCCAAATTGAATTTTTTTGAAATTTTAGTATGAAAACGGAAAATGACATGAAAAATATTTTTCGAGTTATCCATGGGTAGTTTAATCACAGGGCCCAAAAACTAACCAGACCCGTGCAAACAATACCCCACAAATCCATGGTTGAATAACAGTCGAAAATGACATACAATATTTTTAATAGCTGTGTTAAATATATAAATGTTTATTTCTTTTAAACGAATTAAATTTTGGTTATTTGTACTTGAATTGTGTCTAAATTATCAGTCATTTAATCAAAAATAATAATTAAATCGGGTGATATGTTTTAAATTGTAGTATTTATGTGACACAAACACGATAATTTCTAAAAAAAGTGTCGGTAACTCGAAAAATTTGTTGGAAACTTGTAAATTGGTATTCTTTATTTTCGTCTTATTTTGGCTTGTTTTACCAAAATTAATCAAGGCACCACGTAATCTCCCCAAAACGTGCAATAAGGAACAATAAAAATTCTAATTAAACAAAGATAATCACACTAAAACCTCAAATCGAGGCGCAACGGATATCGTAATCTCTCCGATTAACGTTTAATGGCACTTATTACGTATTTTAAGATACTTATAAGTATATCTTATAACTTATAAGATATACTTACTTTCAGGGTACTGTAATGGTTTTACAGAAGTTACTCTGTAGAAGTTTATCACTAAATAGTTGCAAGTAAGTGAACTAGAGGTGGTAAATAAGTGATAGTAGCCAACATACTGTATGTTTTATAAGATAACATAAAAGAATAACATGAAACGTTGTTGCTGTCATCAGGCCATGTCATGTCAATCATCAGTTCTTAGTTCTCACCAACACAGTGTTCGTGAGTGGTCACATTTCTAACAACTCTATAAATATTTTCATATTATAATGATAATATTTTTTTTTTAGTCTACTGAATATTTGTTTGTTGTAAATAAATATACTGGACAACAAAGGTTCGAATATGCTCATTTTAAAAGGATGTTTGGGAGATATATAAAAATGTTACGAAGCGAATGAAAATTTAGTAGAACGTACCTCATTTCTAAATCATCTGTATTAATTGCAAACCGATTGACAAAACTGTTTAAAATTTATAGGAATCTTAAAAAACTGTAATTTTACATGTAATCTTATGGAGATTCATTAGCCGAACAGTTTATTCGGCCATATTTTTACGTCCAATGTACAATTTTCAGAAAAGAATAACAGTTTTACAAAGTTGAGAGTTATAGTTTATTTTGAAATCGTTTTAATCCGTTTAAATAAACTTGGTGGATTAATATTTTATTTTCCCATCAATATAGACTTAACTTATATCTTACGTCTATGATCTATGGCGTTTAAGCTTCTTGTACCTTCATTGACACGTACGTCTGACTACCTATACTGACCAATAGAGTCTTGTCAATCGCACATTTTAAATAATATGAATTTGAAATTAAAACACATTTCATTCTTGTATGTTCCTACAGATTCGTTCTGTAGTGGTGAATGCGGATTTGTCTGATGGAGTGCCACAGAGTCTCTTCTCTTCTCAGGAAGTCCAAAACTTTCGCTTATATAAAAATTTGAGATTGAGTAAGAACTTAAATAAATTTGGTCGAATATTAATTTTGATTTTCCGCACCTAGTTAATGGGAATAAACACACAGCAAATTAGTATTCTACAATATTTTGGCTCAATACCTTTCGTATGATTAACTTTTTTAAACTGTATCTAAAATTCTTGTTTCCGGATTATTATATAGATTTCCTGATTTTGGACTTTTTCGGAGATAAAATTACGTTCAATGACTCCTAGAATGCATTTAAGTAGGTGTATTTATAAATTAACATTTTATTTACATGATCGATTTTCTAATTCCTAAAGGTATTAATTAAACTGTTGATAAATAATTGTTTTTGATTATATTCATTATGAATCCATCTTATATAAAACTGGTAGTTCTGTGAAGTGTAGACATCACTCAAAAGTAAGTAAAAAGTATATAAATAATATCTACGAACACAAAATTTAGAAGATATCGAACACAATCCGAAACATGATCTTAGACAAATTACAGATAAATTAAATTTTTTTCTTTATTTTTTAAGAAAAAAGTTAGTATTTTTAGTGATTTTTAAATTATCGAAAAGTGTGTTTCTAGCAAACAATGTGTTTCATCAAAATCCAACATACGTTCGGAAGTAACAGCGGAACAAACATTAACAGATACAGTCAAACGAAATGCAAAATCGGCTAGTTATACCATAGGCCTCACTGCGTACCACAGTGGTGAAATTAACGAATTTATGGGCAATATTGATAACAATTAAGTTACCCTGAATGAGATCATTTTTAGTCAACTTAAAACTTATAGCACCTATACTAAGCTTAATCTATAATACATCATCTTATATACTCGTTATATCAAGATTACAATATTTAATACATCGTTTAGGGAAAATACAAGGCTATACTTTATCACACATATTTATATTTCAGTAGCTTTGAATGTTAATTTGACTGCGTCTCCTGCATCGCTAAATTTATAGTATAGTAACTGTATGCAACGTTTAGTCACCTGTGTGCGTTCAGTCTAGTAATCTTTATAAAAATTGCATTAATTCATCTGAATTCTAGGAAACAGATTGCAATTCTATTGGTTTATAGGCTATTAATAATAACAATTGAATATGAATATGTTAAACAAGAGAACTATTATTTAGCCTCAAGACAATAAAATATTCTCGATAAATTAATTCTAAAATTAGATGTATTAAATAATAGAGAATATTGATTGATATTCATATATGAATCAATTATACTGTTTTTCTTGGCCTATAAATATCTCTTTTGATAATTATATTCCAAAAGCAATGATAAATATGACGCTTTATAGACAGATCGATAACACAGCATAACATTATTAATATAGACTAGCAAAGTAACTACGTCAGAATGCATACTGCTTCTTTTTCTGTTTGTTCAAATTGCAGTTATCCTTGTCTGACACATTGATTTAATACATGGTTAATATTCTACCTTTTTATACAGGTAAAAAATTCCAAAATAATCCACAAATTATGATCATTTAAAATTTTTCTTTCGAAATGTTAACAAGTCTTTTTTAATAACAATAATTTCATATAAAAAATCAAATTTATGGTTATGTTTATCAATGAGCACGGATATGCATCAGAATAATGTTTGCAAATTCCAAACTTTACCTCAAGCTGGGCGGAAAATTTTTAACGGGGAAAAATGCGTAAAGTGAGACATGAAATTGTCAATAATTCCAATTTATTGATTTTCATGCATTTTAAGTTTAAACGGTTGTCATCAAATATAGATGTTTTAAGGTCCTAGAATCCATTTCTAACAAGCATGTATGTCCCACATAACATTTGAACGGCTAAATCTATCGCATTTGAGATTGAAGCATTCTAGAATTTTCTAATAGATTCGTTAGCTCCAACAAGGAAATTCTAAAAGTACCGTTTGCTTTTAGTCCAGTTTTCTTAAATTTTTATATTTTTTTGTAACACTAGTAAATACCTAATCAGTCCATTTCCGCATACCTGTCCGTCCGTCTGTTTGTCCATCATCGAAGATAGCTCAAAAATGAAAATAGATAATGAACTAAAATTTCGGTGACATGCAAACTGAGTCTAAATTCGTGAATAAGAAAAATCGGTCAATTGGAACCAATAAATTCATAAACCTTTTAAAAGAAAATTTCAAAACCAATAAATTAGCTGAAATTTTTTTTCATACACTGTTCAGATTCGCTACAATTTCAGCTCAACTTTAGCTAATAAGTGCATGTATTTTAAACACATACAATTATGAATTGCATACTTAGAGTATTTTATGAATGCTTATGATTTGGAAATAATTTAAAAATTGATACTCAATCGTATATCTAGTATCTAATCAATTAACTCCTGTTATGTTCTGTTTTAGCTGCAATTTAAAATGATTTATACTAAAAAATTAATTGAATACCACCACTACAACCCACACGTCAGAGTGTAAACACATATAGTTGAAAGGGTTGCGTTTTGAAGGGATGGTTCTTATGTGTATCTCAAGGGAGGGCCGTTTATCATATATTTATAAAATAATATAAATGATGACATTGAATATTAAAAAATGAATCACATACACACAATTCAGTAAATAAATATAAATACTTGTTTCGCTTAGAAAATATTAATCAAGAATATTCTCAGTAGAATTAAACAACGCATGAATAATAATACGCTGTGAGAAAGAAAATCATCAAATACATGCGTAATATTAAATGAAAAATTATATTTTCATATTATGAAAATATTCATAATAATGTGTGTGTGTGTGTGTTGAACATGATGAAATATATATTAATTCTTGAGATAATCAACACACATAAGTTTATTGAATTTATAACAGAAATATTTTGTTAAAACTTCGTCTCAAAGAGGCAGTTGAAAGTCCTACATTTTTAAATGGTAACACCCAGTCAGTATTAACTCAATTATTACTTGAGTTGCAATATAGAGGTTAGAAAAGATTTACTCATAATTATATTTGTTGAATTTTTATTAAAAATTTTGTGTTAAAACTTCGTCACAAAGAGACAACTAAAAGTCTAACACGTTTAAATTGTAACACAAAATCAGTGTTAACTCAATTATTACTTGAGTTTAAAAACAGAAGTAAACTAATTAGTTTAAAATAAATAAATATTCAATGCTTATTAGGAAAATTCTTTTCTGTTGAAATGTTACTCGTTGCTAATTTGGTGACGATGCAAACCGAATTCATACTGAAGATAACTACTTTGACTAATCGAAATACGTATTTATAAAATACAAAATATTTTTGATCTAGGACATTGGGGTAAACATCGAAACTGCTTAATGGATCGCGATTGTCCTTAATAGAATCTATTTTTAGAAACAAAATATAGTTTAGAAGTTCGATTGTGAACAAAAATTATTTTTGAGCAAAAACAAAAATTTAATCTGTGAACTTGCTGAGATAATCTTGGATTTTGAGTTTAAAAAGTTTAAAACGTTTGGGGGTCTCCAATGGACGAAAATTTTTTTTTTTTTTTCGAATTGTAATGAGAAGGTCCGACATTCTGGATATAGCAGTTTACAGGTTGTCAGATAACTGATTCCGAATTTATGCGGTTTCAGGCAAAATGGTTTATTTATTATTGAGTTCCATAATAATAAACAAAAACAAACGATCATTTTGAAGCTGGGGGCCAGTCAAAAACTTTCGGGGTTCTAAAAAGGAAAAGAGTGTACATTTCATAATTTTCGAAGAAGAAACAGTTAATAATCACAATGAGGTTTCATCCCAAAATATAGCCCATTGTGTTCGGAGTAATTTATAATACTCGAAAATCAATTAGGAAAATTCAGTTTTCAATTTTCATGCGATCAATTATAGTTCTCGAAATTAGAAAATAGACAAAAACAATTTTTTTTGATTTACCTATAAAAATAACCGATTTAGAAGTCTTTGAATTTTCAGTGTGACAGTTTTTCAATAATAGTAATACTAGATCCATGCATTTATATCAATGATTACATATTTTTGTTAAGAAAAATAATTTAAAATCATATGAAAATACAAAGATTACATTGCAGAATAAAAGCACGACTGTCTTAGAAACGCAAATTAGTTTTGATACAATCAGAGACGTTTAAATGTCACAATGAAATATTTATTGTATAAATTTGACAATAAACCAATTAAATATGTTATGTAAAATTAAATATAGTAAACATTATAAATCATAGATTTGCAGCTAATATTGGATCGATGTAAAACCATTTATACGCTATCATAATTTATAAAAATTCCAACGAAATCAGATTCATGAGTAATAGAAGCTCAAAGCTTTAATTGATCCGTTTTAAACATTTTTAAACATAAGTATTTTTATGTAAAATTGTATATAATATTTATTTGATAGATAGAGACTGAGGCTGACTTTGGGCTAAGGCAGTTTTTAATATTTTTTTCGTGATTAACGCAAGTAAGAAATTAAGTATAGATATGAAGTTTTCACTGTTTCTGGATGCAAAGTGAATCAAAAATTAAGTTAGGTCAGTTAGGTTAGTTAGTTCAAAAATTAAGGAATTAAGTTGTAACAATATACTTTCAAAAATATATAATTTAGTTTAAAAATAATTCTTACCTTGTTTTCAAACAGCCAAAAAGAAAAAAACCGAAATTTACCCAGGACAAAAACCACAACAAACGCACAAACTAAAGTAGCAGCTTTTTTTTTCCAGCACCAAAATTCAAATCAAAATAAAGTTTTTCAATAAACTCAAATAAAGTTTATTATATGTATGCTTGCAACAACAGATGGTGACTGCGATTTACAACGCAAACTTTCTCAATAATCAAAAATGACCGATGAAAATTTTAACACAAATGACAAAAATTTTCCAAAAAAAAAAAAATAAATATTTTGAATGAAAACACTGCTGACCAAAAAAAAAAAGAAAATTTATTAGAATTTTTTTCGGAAAATTTTTTCGCAAAAATAAAGTTCGAGAAGGAAAAGTGTTTTTCTCGATTTAAACGACTGATAACAACAGGTATAATATATTTATATATAGATATATATTGTTTATATATGAATATATGAATGTCGTTTGGCATGAATTCTGTCGTTGTGAAGCTTATATAGCAGCGCAGCTTGCCTTTATATTTTATATGCCCCGCTAAAATATATTGTTGTAAGTATACAAAACTGTATGGATATATGTGTATGTACAACCTCCCTCGCCCCCGCACTCACATATATACACAGATATACATATATACACAGAGATGCAGATGTATGTGTTTACTGTTTGTCCCGATTCAAGAAAAACTATTGGAATACAGAACGAAAATTGTATGGAACACAATTCAAGTCTACAAAATCGGTCCATATGAAAATAAAGTTCATTCTTCACAAAAATAAAAAAATTGTTGAATTTTTTAGTAGAAATTTTGTGATTCAATTTGGCATCTCGATTTTTTTATGCTGAATTTGGGCAAAACAAAATCAGACGAAAATGAAGAATACCAAATTTTCAAGTTTTCGCCTATTTTTCAAGTTATCAATTAATAGTTTAATTGCAGATTGAATGTAGGGGCCAAAAACCAGCCTGACTCATACAAACTGTACCCCACAAATCCATAGGTAGTTTAATCACAGATTGTACGTAGGGGCCAAAAATCTACAACCGTTGTGGATCTATCAACGCTATAACAGATTACATATAACTACATATAACTTTCATATAACTAGCTGTCAACTGCCGGTTACCAATAAAATTACCTGCGATAGCAATTATACATTTTAATTTTGTCGGCGCTGGCATTATTACTTGAAATTTACTCGTTGCCAGCGTCGACCAGGGAATCATTTCCTAAGACCTCACATAAAAAGGGATCGGCGTCTAAGAGTTTTCACACACGCATTGATAGCAACACGATTAAGTTATCGATACTTTTTGGAATCGAGTACTTTTCTTTTGATACTTTTGTCTACAATACTTTCACTGATATAAGTAAGCTACAATCGATTAAGAAGTCCCTTTCATGTACTAAGCTTGGTACCGATTCCTGTACTCTTCCAAGAAGTAATTTTTAAGGAAATATTTTTGAACTGATACACACTGTACTCACCAATCTATATTAGCTAAGTAATAATGGTAATACCTTCCTGAACTCTCATATCCCAACATCGCCTTGATTCATCTGTCATAACGATTAAAATCATAAATCGTGGAAAAAGTAGTGGTTTTTATTTTATTTTGATTCGTAACAATAATGATATACAAATTTGTTAAATCTCCAATGATTAATTTTTATTTTCAGATTTTCTTTAATATAAATTTATAAGTTTTCAGAAATATGAGATATTTAGCAATTTTTGTTAATTGTTTTGATACTCGACATACAGTTGTTTTGATAGTCGACATATATGTTGTCCTTAAAATACCATTAATATGCAGTTCGCACAGTTATAAATATAAATATATGTGTTTATAAACTAAAATTTTAGCAAAAACTTTGGCGAATCCAAATATTTTACGACAAAATGTTTCTTTCCAGAAAATATTTCTTGCATTTCTATTTGTTTTTTATCTTTTATGGTTCAAAAGTTGAATCTTCGATTCATTGGATCCACTGAACCGATTTTGCTGATTTATTAAAGTTATTTTTTCACTCATTAATTGCGTCTTAAGGTTGTTTCAGCGTGAAATCAGTTTTCGGTAGATTTTGTCATTTTTTTCAGATGCTCAGATTAATGTTGATATTGAACACAAGCCCGAAGTGTTACATATTTGTGACAAAAGCCAAAAATTAAATTTGCTAAAAGCACTGGAGATAAATAAATTAAATAAAAATCCAAAATTCAAATAGACATTAATAACTCTCCTTTATTAAATTTGAGACTAATAAATATCGTAAAAATATTTATCAACTCCACCCACATCTATTCTTCATTCACAGTAATCTTTCCTACTTTCCCTATATATTTTGAATAAAAAAGAGTAAGTAATTAAATGACATTATGAGTCAAAAAAGCACTCGTTATTTTAAATATTTTTATACTGAAAATTAAACAAAGTTAAAAGTTTTCAACGTAGTTATACAAAATGAAACTATGTGCTCATTATTTTGGTCGAAAAAGTCAGTTTTCTAATGAATTTCCCTAAGTATTAAAAAGTTTAGTAACACATGTAAATTTTTTTGTTTATCTAAATACCAAAAACAAATTCTAAAAGTTTATAAACTGATTTAAAATGTTTCGTTTAGAACCAAAAACTGCTTTCATTAATAATAATTTATTTATTTTCTTTAACCAATATCCGATATTGATAACTTTATGGATCCCAAAAAAAAAATGATTAATATTAACATTTTTATATTTATTTATTTATTATTTTGATTTGATGAACTTAAATAATGATGATGATTTGATGAATTCATTCAACGAACAACACACAATTATTTATTAAAATGATTTTTGATTAAAATTTTTATGACATTTCATTTTTATTTTTCATTTGGTTTGATTTCATATGATTTGATTCGAATTGATTTGATTTTTCCATAATAATATTTTCCTATATTTTCTAATTAATTTTTTCTTGCAATAAAATATAATATTCATAATATTATTTATTTGATCCTAATAATTATTATTATTATAATTAAATGTAAATCAACATTTATTGATAACAACAAACGGAATTAATTGTTTATATACCTTGTATATGATTCATATAAATAATAATTATATAAATTACGGTACTTCCAGCGTCAAACCATTTGGTATAGTCAAAGCATTTTAAATATTATAGTCTGAATATATAAGTTAAATGTTCCTGTTTGGGAACATTTAAGCGAGGAAGCGAGTCAGGAATTTATAGCTTTGGATGTCAAAATTGCTCGAGGAAATACATTGGATCAAAATAGAAGACAAATTGTTACAAGAAGGCACACATAAAATTTGGAAGAACTGATAAATGATGTGTGGTCGCTCATGTTATTGAAAATAATCACAATACCGATAAATCAAATCTAAAACTTTTAAAATCGATATGCAATCTGACCGAACTAGATGAATATGAAAGCATCTACATTCAAAAATATAGCAAAGATATGATGAACTTAGATAACGAACTTATTCCAAATTCTGATTTAATAAAGATATCAAAATTAAAATTGAATTATTTGAATTGAGATGAAATTTGAAATTAAAATTATTTAATTTTATAATTCATTTTTAGTTTTTGCAAGTTCAATTTTTAATTTGAGATTTTTAAACTGGAAAAATCACATGGTTCAATACTTCAATATAATTGGCCGAACACTAAACACGTGATCAATGCTGATTGGTTGACATAGCCATTTGATAGATACTTGGAAATTATAAATTGTGCATACACCAAAATACATATGTACCCAACTATTCCAAACTTTATCCTTTCCACCTCAAAATCCTTTTTCCAAACTTCCCGCAACAATCCCTTCCCAGAAATCAGCAAACTGAGTCAATTTGACCCAAGGATGCTGCTTTTTAGGAAAAGATTTCCCATGCCACACGATGTCGATTGCACCTAGTTCCGGTGTAATCTTAATTGTATATAGTATCTTTTTTCTTTAATTTATATGTTAAGCTAGTTATAGAGATGGCCTATCCATCCACATAGGTAAAGTATTTTCAAATGGTTTTTTTTTAATTTTCCATTTTTATTAAAACGATGTAATGAAAAATTGTAATTTCGATGTAACTAGTATATCAGATGATGTATTATAGATAAAGCTTAGGCTAGGTGCTATAGTAATAAGCCGACTTAAAGAATTATTAAACTAAAAACTAAAATACCTATGTGCAAACCGTCACCAAATTAGCACCGAGTAACATCTCCACAGAGAATCATTACGACTAGCCAATTCATACTAAATGATGACTACTTTGTTGTCGAAATACGTATTTATAAAAATACAAAATATTTTTATTTGGGGGCCAAAAATCAAAATTTATATATATCCAACTCATTCTTGGCAACGATGCATAACATGTAAATTGTATGGATATACTAATAGTTGACGTCATTCGTAGATCATTCCCTCTTTGTTTAATTAGGACTTTTGAATGTCCCAATGTATCCTATTTTTTTTAAAATAACTTCAGATCCATGTTCTTGAAGAAACGACACTTCAATTGAAGTAACAAAAAACTATTATTTATATTATCTTTATAATTATTAACATGTTTTTATTAACTCGCTTTCTTGTCTATGTCTATCCCGGTGGAATTTTGTAATTGATTTTAAAATTTACGATCAGTTAGATACTTGAAATTTGGTCTTTAGTTCAAAATAGAAGCAAAACGAAAAGGGGGGGGGGAAGGTGCAGAAAATGATAAAAACAAAAACCAAAAAAAATAAGAAAAATTAAACGACTAAAAAATAAAATAAAATAAAAAATAAATTTAAAAAAATTATTTTTATTTTGTTATAATTTTCATATAATTTTCATAAATGTATGATTTTTTTTTTAAAAGTACAGATTTCGATTCCAATGAACACAAATTAACACGTTTTGTATTTATTTTTGTTTTTTTCTGTTTTTTTTTTTTTTTCTAAATTAATGACGTAGATAAAAAAATTAAATGGAATTATAGACGCAGAAAAATTATTATTTAAATTATTTTTTAATTAACAAATCTACTATCTGTCTGTCTATCAGCCAGTCACTATACTATCCAGATACTATTCACGAGTTACTAACAATTGTCGTCATTTTCATTAGTTCTTCATTTACTTACTGTGTGTTTCAGAGTATGGCATTTTATACTGGCAGTGTGTTTCAGGAACACTTCAACCAATTTCTGAGTACGGAAGTTTTGAAAAAAAAAAAAACATGGGGTGCATGGGCAGCAACATTATTTGAACTATTAATTTATCAATTATATGCTGAATGCGCTACATGTTTTCCTTTTAAAATTAAAGAAATTATTTAATACTTTTTAGTCCATTATAAAAATATGGTACATTAAAAATTATTTTTATTTTATTATTATTTTCTGCTTTATAGAGTTATAGACCAGGGCATTAAAAATGATAAAAAATGATAAAAAATAAATTATAGGATGAAACGGAAGAGAATCGAACAAAAATGAAAGGAAAAATAATGAACGGATGATCTGAGGTCGGGAAATGGAAGGGGTGAGTTTCTAAGGGTAAAATACGGTTTATCTTGAATTACGGCAAAACTGAAGGTCTTATGAAAAAAAAAAATTAAACGGCAAAGTTTTAGGTAATAAAATGATTAACAATTTCTGTTTTTATCCTTTTTCACACAACCTCAAAATTTATGGAAAAAATTGAATAAACCAAATTTGGTTTTTATTTCTATCTTTTTTTTCGCATTTTTCGAACAAAATTGGGTGAATACTTACCTTTTTATGTTCCAAATACACTGTGATTTTTTTAATTTAAAATATCAACTTTTTTTCACATTATTTTGAATAAATATCGATAAACCACCCTAATTTTCAATCGAAAAATTGAGCTTATGTAAAAAAAAAAAAAAGTATAAATACAACAGTTGTGGTTATTTTCATTATCTACAACTTTGCCATTTAACTTTTTTCCTTGTAGTTTTGCCGGAAATCGAGATAAACCATGTTTTACTCTTAAAAACTACCCCCCTTACACTTCCCGACCTCAGATCACCCTTAAATTATTTTACTTTCTATTTAGTATACGCATAAAATTTTTCGTATAGTAATTTATTATTTATTTGTGGTGTTTTCTGGTTTTTTTGCCTTTTTTAATTTTCTTCATCTTTCTCTGCTCCGTTTGGTTTTACTTCTTTTTTCATGCATTGTCATCCACTTCTCTGCTATGGTACAAATTTCAAGTGAAGTTAGTTTAATATCAATTACAAAAATCCATCCGCACAAAAGGCATTTAAAAAAGCGAGTTAATAAAAACATATTCAAAATAGTTCAAACCTTGATAATCAACTGTTTGTGATTTTCACTTTGGAAAATAAAATTTGGGAATTTCACAATGTGACAACTGATAACAGTTCTTAATGATCCTCTTTGCAACAATGTTTTTTTTAGCAGTCCTTCATAATAATTATGAACACATCAAGCTGTGATAATTGATTTAAGAATAATATATGTATTAATTATATTTAGCCGTTACCAGTTCGTTTCGCTGGACAGTATTAATTATTTATTAAATTTTATAATATTTGTATTTGTAAAATTTATTTTGATTGAAGATTTTTAAGTGGTCCGAATAATCTCCATCCATTACTGCTTACAAGTTTATCTCGTCTCAGATGGGACACTTAAAAGTTTGAATCAAACTAATTTTTTATCGATACAATATAAATAAATAATCCATTTAAAAAATTGATAAATATAATTTAGTAGTCCACCATATCCAAAAAAAAAAGCGGTGATCCTTCAGAATCTAACGGAATAAGCTAAGTTTTTGTACTTTCCTTTATTCTGGTATTATAAAACTTGTCCTTTTAGTCACGTGTAAAGAACGTTAGATATTCAAGATCAAAGTTCCAAAAATCAGATTTTTGAGAATGTTTCGTTTTACCTGCCATCACTCGTATTTGTATTTGTTATCAAAGTTGAAAAAATTCTTTACAACTTTTCTTTCAGTATAAAAATCTTTTTTTATACTGATTCAACCTCCTTCGGGTTAGAAAGGAAGTTTTAGAAGTACAATGAGGCAAGAAACACTTTCAGTTATGAGAATTTATTAAATACGCCTCGCTACCGAAGAAGTACAAAAACATATTAGATTTAATAATATTGAGTTTGTTGTCAATTGTCACTTTTGATTCTTACACTTACACAAAATATAAATAGGAGAGCAGGAATATTTGACCTCCAGAAAGAGATGTATCGACATCTGGCCTTTATTCGGCATTCAGCCTAAGTGTTCACAATGAAAGTAAGGACTGTCTTTAGCCCATCGAGCACGCAAGGTATTTCCACCCTTAGCTTTGATTTTCCTAGCCACCGGCCTCTGTTTTATGAATATATTTCAACCATTGATAAAAAGCGTATGAAATTCCGTTTAGAGCATGCTAAATTTTGGAATAATCTTTTACTAAATAAAATTTGATATTTTCAACTGATTTTATTAAATTTGCCTTCTTGTGACACCAAAGGGTCTTGCAAAATGCAAAATGTACTTTACCCATAAAAAATTTAAGTCGCGCTACTGGTTCTTAAGCTATTTTATTCCATAAAAATTTTGTTTACTTGAAAGTTAACAATTAGAAACTTTTTTAATCAATTTAAATTTCTCAAAAACAAATAATTAAAATTGATAATTAATTATGTGGTACTCAGTATGCAGCCCAAAATCAATTAAATTGAAATTCGTATAAAATGCGAACTAAAACGTTAAATTTGCATACTCGAAATAACGGATTTGTAAGTTAAACAATATCGCTTCTAAAATGTTTCGTATCGTTTTATTAGTAGCTTTGTGCTGCATTTCATGTGAGTAGTGTTTTATTATTCTCTTACTTGCGGTAACTCAAAATTTTTTAGCTATTGAATTTTTACTCCCGAGTTATACATGTCTTGGTACAACAACTTGTCTCGGTATTCAGGATGGTTCCTTTTAATAAACATCTCACGTATCAATCACCATTCCGGGAGTAATGCGCTCGAAACTTACCTTTTTATCCATTTAAATGTCAATAAATTGCGAACCATTTATCCGATTTTGATGAAATCTGGGTGTTAACAAAGAAAATTGCAAAAAAACTGATATAAACTTAGATTAAGTCTATAGAACTCCTGGAGCAACTCTTATTTAAAATAAATCAAATTGTCCATTTTTAAATAACTCCAAAAAATTATAAATCGGAAATAATTCGGAGAAATTTGTACGTAATAATGTTTCAGCCAGTACCAGTTTTCCTCAAAATTTCCAAACGAAAGTTGTTGACTTGGATGTAATTCCATTTGGAAACAATACACGTGAGAGGGTGTTCCAAAATGAATTAAAAAACCGTATTATCAATGGAGTTGAAGCACCAACGACACCATGGGTTGGACGCATAGTTACAAAAATAGAAGAATATCAGGTTGAAGCCGATTGTGGTGGTAGTTTGATTGCACCGCATTGGGCTTTAACTGCACGCCATTGTATTGTCGATGAAAACAATAATATTGTCAGTAAAGTGAGTAACATTTTGATTCTTGTTCTATAATGGTTTTGGACCATACATTGCGACAGACCTGAATATCCTTTTCAAAAAATATATCCAAAAAAACAGACTATAAAGGAAGAAATTATTTACAACAAATTTCTTTAATTTAAAATTATTTTTAACTTTTAAGTCACTGATAACATTGTAAATAAAACATATGATTAAACTTTGTTTCAGTTGCCTGATGATGTCTGAATAAAAGACGAAACGTTGCATTTTTAATCAATAGTTTAATTCTTTTTTTCCAAATTCCATTGAAAATATTTGCATTAAAATTTTATTTTTTATTTTAATTAATAAATTTAGAATAAAATTTTGATGTCTAAAGCTGAAATTAAATGGTTCCTCCAATTTTGATTGTACAGGCAATCATTGTTGTGTTTTTTTTTTCTAGACTTTCTGGATTAGTCTTGGCCATGTTGATTGGATAAATGGTGAATATGTTGCCGTAAAGAAAATTATCTATTCTACAACAAGTACTCCAGACATAGCTTTGCTATTGTTGGAACGCGATGTGACTGATATTCAACCAATCCCCGTTCAATTAGATGATACTATCAATTACAGTGGACTAATGGCAACGGTTTATGGTTGGGGCAAAACTGAAAATCAAGAGGCTTCGAACGTTTTAAAAATGGCAAATGTTGTGCTATATGGTCGAGAAGATTGTCCCAGAGGTAATATCTGTCTGAATCCAGAAATTACCCATACAAATGTTTGCGGTGGGGATAGTGGCGGTCCAATGGTCATCGAAGAGAATGGAAGATATGTACAAATTGGTATAGCACGTGCTGTGTACAATGTGGGAAGTGGCTTTTGTAATGGTGACATGGCATTCTTTACAAGTACCGCTTATTATGGTGATTTTATTCGAAATCAAATTCAAAACTAAAATTGTAAAATTTGCAATACTAAATAATATTATTTGAATGTTTTAAAAATTGGGTTTGTATTTCTTTCTGTCTAAAAATAACAGGTTAATAAAGTTTTGCGTATTGGGCAAGAAAATTTGTTTTAATTTTAGAACCTCTGACCGAAGTCATTGTTAGGACTTCGATGAAGGCATTTTACACACCATAATTCAATGCATTCTTTTTTTATACAATAATGTACAGAATAAGTCAAAAAATAGGATGGGGCATATGAAGGGAAGGGAAAGGTATACAGATATGGCTGACTTTATAAGGAACTATCTCAGTATTCACTTTGTTCGGCAAGCCATTGGTAAGGATAACCGACACCAGATAGTAATGATCAAATGCCTGTCGAATATCATTGAGGGAGTGATTTGATTCAGGATGTAGAATACACTTAATAGCTTAGATGAAATACATAAAATATTTAAATATAAGCTGTAAAATTACAGCAGTCAAAACATTAAGCTTCCCAGTTGAACCGACGCTAGATCAGAAAACCAAAGAAAACTGCATTTATCAAACTAAATGAAATCAACATAATTATAATTATAATTAATCGAAGAATGTTGCACATTATCACATTATTTATTAGGCTAAATCTAGACTAGTAGCCCATTATTTCGATAACTTGATAGTCTTAAAAGATTGAATATTATCCAATTTTTAATTGAAACATGTTTAGATTTTTGAAAATTCACTTACTAGCATAAATATTCAAAATTAATTTTGAAAAAGACAAATATATAACTGATTTAACTTCTAACAGCTATTGACTTAAATAACATGTAATATACATTGTATTTCTTTCAATTTTTGAGCACTAATTACTCAAAAAAACTGTTAGAAGGAGTGAGTGTGCTTCTGGTGGATATAATCCCTCTTAAATACAATTTTGATATTAATTTGCGACAACATTTTTCTGAAATTCAAGTGAGTGAGCTTCTAACAGCTGGGGGTAATCTCTCTTAAACACAATTTGGATATTAATTTTAATTTGGATATGTCATATAACACCAATCAGCCAGTAAGTGAAAACAATCATTCAGTAAGTTTCGTATTTTGAATATATTAAGGATAATTTTATTTTCATGTTTTTAAATTCTAAAAGGATGTTATTATTCTTTTTAAAAGATCTCAAAAGAACATTTCTATACAATTACCATCTCGAACAAAATAAGTTATTTGTTTCAAATCTCAAGAGTAAATTTCCTTATACAAGTCAAAAAAAAATAAATCAACTATTTATATTTTTTAGCAAATTAAATTTTCATTCTGCAATGCAACATTTTCTCTATTAGAAAGTTCATATGAAATAAATTTAAATCCAATTGGAACATGTGAAGATAACAACTAACAGAATTAATTGTTTAGATACTAGACAAATGATTTAGTATAAATGAGCATTCATAAAATACTCTAAATATGTAGTCTATACAGTTATAAATACATGTGAAATTTTATATGTGTTTTTTTGCTAGATTTGAGCTAAAATTGTGGCAAATATTTTAGGAAAAAATGTTTCAAACAAAAGTTTTTTGTTTTTCAAACTTTTCTTCTGTCTATTATGATTCAAAAATTGTGTCATGGATCAATTGGACCCCATCGACCAATTTTGCTCATTCACGAACTGAAACTCACATTTTGGCCCAGAAAACATTACCAAATTTTCAGCTCGCTATCGTTTTTGAAGTTATATTTCTTTGGGCGCATTATGAAAAAATGATGAGAAAAATGCCCGCGTATCATCGTCACGCAAAATTCACAAGTTGAAGCTGTTGTTAGGATTTATGTTAAAGTTAATGTAAGAAAACGTATATTTATTTATTGAATTTTTTTTCAAATTTATACATACACCCATTTTATTATTTTATTGTAATTAATTATTTGCATGTAATTAAAGATTTTTTTTTAATGATAAAGAAGTATAACTTCTAACGCGCTTACATAAGTCCGTTTTTGTGTAAATAAATCCAACTTCTAATCAGGAAACTTATCTAATCGACCAGTAAACGTCTAAGCTATATTTTTTACTGTATTTAAGCTATAGAAACAGCTCTTACATTTTGATCACTTAGTTTCTGACCATTCTGTATTATACAGAACCTATATACAACTGAAGTTTTTTCACAAGACGATGAATATTCTTCTAATAAATAGTAAATACATGATATTTAATAAACAATTTCTATTTCCAAAGATAATTTTGAAAGAGAAAAATACTCGATTTATTAAATTCTACTATTCTGAACAACTACATCTTAATTTTACATAACTAAAGAACTATTTTCTTTGTACACAAACAAACGGAAAAACTAATAATATCTATCACTAAAGTCACTTACAAACGAACACGACGTTTTTGTAATCCATCTAAATCCGTTTTCCCTTTTGTATGGAAAATAATTTTAATTTTCCATTTTATTAAAATCCAACAGTTGTCATTTTTGTGTAATTTAGTAGCGACTCGAGTCAAGGATTATTTGGATTAGGGGGTGAGGGCGCAAGAGGGAATTTTGTGGATTGTATGAAACGAAAACTGTGTTTACATTGTCGTCAAGTTTAAATCATAGATTTGCATCTAATATTGGATCTGTGTACAACCATTTATGATGTTTGACGTTCATAATTTACAAAAACCTCACTGTAATTGGATCGATTTCTGATACAAACTTAAAAACTTTAATCACTGAAAATGAAAAAATTCTAAATGGTTATTGCAGTAATTTTAATTTACTTTGGAGTTATCTAAAAATAATCACTATTTTTAAAAAGTAAAAACTTCCTAATTACATGTTGAGATGTGTGAATTTAAATTATTTGAAGATTTGAGCTTGACGTGAGGTAATTTAGTGAAGAGAGAATTCCAGAAGCCTGTAGAATAAACCCTAGAATGGATATTCTTCGTTCGATCAAATTTAATCTTGAAGGAAAATTAATTCACAGATAAGGGCAAAAATATAATCTATCGATTTGTGGGACCTGGTTGGTTCACAAGCTTGATTGGAAAGGTCAAAACGCCAAATTAAACGAATCCTTCCAAATAACCGTCAGTTCAACAAGAGCTGCTAAAAACTAAAATGATCAACTCTTTCAAACAAATTTCTCAAAAATTGCCGTCATCAGCTTAAGTCTGATCCGAATCACCCGTCATTTAAATTGACTGACCTGACGTTTTTTTGTTGCTCATCTCTCAGGCTATAAGTCTTCATGCACCAATATTAGACTACTTTTTTGGCATCAGTTGGTACAGTATTTGTTTGTTGAACAATACATGTTCAATTTTGAAAGTTATTCAAATATCATTATTTTTGATTATCACAAAGTATTAGATTATATTGTTTAAAAATTATTTTATTTGTTCATAATTATTTGTGAATTTATTATTATTTATTTATAATTTTTATTAATTTACAAACTTTTATTATTATTAATTTATTCTATTTAAATTGGTTATTTTAATTTTTTTGATTTTACCGCTACGATTACAACGCTATCTAGTGATAATAACTGGTTAGTATTGTTGTGTATATTATTTTACCATTGTGTGAACTCTCCTGATAATTATTGTATTATGTATGGCTTCATGGTTTAAAATGAACAAACTTTAAAAATGAAAACAAACCATAAAAAATGCAACCAACTCGTATACACGTAAAGTTGATTTGTTCCTTTAGTTTTTTTTTTTTTATATACAAATAGAATACACAAATGCATATAAATAAGACATACCTACATCAAATAGATATTCGGATACACAGATGAAAATAGTTAACATATAAATTACAACTGAATAAGTTTTTGATAAGAATCTGTTGAACTTATTTATAAAGCAATTGATTTTTAGTACAAGAAACTTTATTTACAAACTTTAAGATATTTCATTGTGTATCAAAGATGTTTGTTTATGCACTTTATTCGTTTTTGTAACTTTTTTTTTGTACGAATTTCTATTTTATTGCGCTTTAATTGGACACTTGATAATTGGTATTATTGACGGTAGGGGAAAGGAGAAACTGTGTTTTGTATGACAAACTGTCAGTTAAAATGTGTTAAATTAGGATGGCGCTACAGTAGCAACAGGGAAAATTTAATAAAAATGGGTGCATGTGCGTTATGCACACGCGTCAGAAGTTATACTTCTTTGGTATCGTTAAAAAACAATTTTTAATTATATGCAAATAATTAATTACAATAAAATAATAAAAAGGACTGAAGAAGGATCAGTCAACACAGTCAATATAGCTCTGATTAAATTTAAAAAATTCAATAAATAAATATATATTTTCTTACATAAATCATAACAATATCTTCAACCTGTGAATTTTGTGTGACGATGATGCGCACGCACCTTAAAAGTCTAAAAGTCTAAAGAAGTAGAACTTCCAAAAGACCTTTTCTTTACAACAGTGGATCAAAAAAAAAAATTAGCAACTCATATTTCTTTACTTGTTGACTGTTTTTCGAACTTAAATCGCTTATAGCGCACAAACAGCCAAAAACTGTTAAACCTTTGATTGCTGCAATAATCAATAGTGTTTAAGCGATTGTCCTGAATCTTTATAATCTTTTAAACCGTTTAGCTCCGTTATTTCGAATAACAACAGCCAAAAAATACAAAACACCTTTTTTATGTAAAATTTTATACTGAATAATTTTCATTTGAAACTTTCTTTTTTTTAAAACTATTCCGTGCCCACGAGTTCTTCGTCTATTTTTTAGTATATAAAATAATAAATCCAGTTGGATTGTAAAAGACAATAAGGACATATAATAATAATTCATAAATTATAATAAATTTAGTTGCTGGATTTAAAATCCTTAACTACACCAGGAAAAGTTTATCATTTCATTTATTTTTATACGTATAGAATAAAAGACAATACTTATTTAACATATTTATCACTTTTTTGTACTTTTAAAATAGTGGCAACTCTGTGAGCCTGAGAGTTGACCTAGCTCGAAAATAAATCAAAAATTGCACCTTCCATGATTGCACAAACGAAGTAATTATTTCCTATCTGTCCTGGAAATTGTATTTCACGTGGATTGTAAAAAAAAAACATCATCTTCAAAGCTTGCAAAGTTAGTATTTATAAGAAGTTATATAATTTTTTTTTTTTTTTAAACGGGATTACAATAGGGCTTTTCATTTTAATTTTCGATTCGTTTTTGTTTCGGACAGAATGTCAAAAAACTAATGTAATAAAATGAGAAGCAAATATTTTCTATCTTTGTCAAACTTATTGTCAACAGTACGAAACAAATTTTAAAATGAAAAGGTCTATTTTCTAATATTTGAAACTATGGAAACACTGAAATTATTTTAACATTAGAAAATTAATAGATGTATTATTTTGTGAAAATCCATTTTTGATAAAATAATGGAAACGTTTAACTTTATCTAATTTTTACTTTAAAATTTTTTAAAAATTACAAGTACACTTACAAAGTCATTATCAAATAATGAATAATTATACTTTTATTTTGTAAATATTTAGGGAAAGTAGGTAAGATTATTGTGAATGAAGAAACTCTGGGTGGAGTTGATAAATATTTTAACGATATTTATAATTTAAAAATTTAATAAAATGGACTTATTTAGATCCATTTGATTATTTAAAATTGTAAAATTTGGGTTTTTATTTCTATCTATTGATCTTCAAAGCTTCTTTTTAATTTTTGGCTTTTGTCCCAAATATGTAACACCTCCAGCTGGTGTTCACTATCAATTTTATAACTTGTACTGGTAATTTCAATGGAGAAGTTTTCATGTTTATGTGCTCTTTGTACCTAATTAAAAACGATCTACCTGACTGACCAACATAAGTGGCTTTACATTTCGGGAACGATAATCTATAAATACCAATTTTATTAAGGATGAGGATTTTTTTTTATTATTATAAAAGTCAATTTTGTAGGTTATGTTTTGATTTTCTAATTTTGGTAGTGAAATGTTGAATTTACAAACATTATTCTGATGCATATCCATGCACAATGATAAACATAACCACAAATTTGATTTTTTAATATGAAATTATTGCTAGTAACATATTTTAAATGATAATAATTTGAGGATTATCGTGATATTAAGCTTTTTAAAAGCGTAGAATATTAACTATGTTTTAAAGCAATGTGTAAGAGACTGGAAATTCTGACAAACAGAAACGAACTAGTATTCATGCTGACGTAGTTACTTCAATGGTCTATTATTAAGAAATAAAAATAAAACACTCATACATTCATTAGATGGTGTATTTAAGGATTTTAAAGATATATATATATTTCCACACAAAAGCGGTGTGGCTTAAAACTTATGAATCATTCTATATTATGATAATAATAATAAAGTACTTAATCCGTACACCACAAATTTTAGCTTGTTGTCTTTATTATTCAAATTTAAGCACAATTGGACGAAGAAGGTACTTCTACTAAAATATCGTAATACAAAGTATATAATATAATTCCAACCTCTTACCTGTGCTATTTCTGTGTTTGAGGTATTTTCTCTCCTTCATAAGCTTCTTTAAAACTTTATTCTTATTATCCATTCCTGATTGAAAGTTCATTATTTTCATACCAAAAAATGATATCAAATACATTTTACGGATATCTTGACGTTTAAAAATTACTGGTAGGATTATTATTTCATTTTTTGAGGTCTTTTAATCTCAAAATTTCGGTTTAATAATTTTGTATCTGATTCAAAATATTTTAGGCACAAAAACAATGTTCTTTTCAAAACAATTAAAAAGGAAATGAGACTACCAGGGTCGATAATTTTTGAAAGCAAAAAATTTTTGGTTAAAAACGGATAAGAATGTTGCAAAAATGACTGGCAAAATAATTTACGTGCGATCTAAGGTCGGAAAGTGAAAGCGGGTGAGTTTTTAAGTGTAAAACACGGTTTATCTTGATTTTTGGCGTAACTGAATGTTCTATGGAAAAAAACTTAAATGGCAAAGTTGTAGGTAATAAGATCTACAATTTATGTTTGGTCGTGTTTTTTTGAACTCGATTAAAAAAATATTATAAGCAAGTGATTTGATGTGAACTGTAAAGGTCATATTCAATACAATTTGTTCTTTTATAAATTTAATGTAAATAATTTTAAATAATTATTCTGTATTTAAAAGCATTTTGTTGTAAATTAATTAAAGAAGTTTTTTTTTTTTATGATTTGTATTAATTTGAATCGAATAAATCAATTTGAAGGTGAAGGCTCCAATGGCCCAGTCTTGATGGCCATTGATAGGTAGCATGCCATTTATAATATACTAAAAGGGTTGTTCCAGCACTCACTCATCATGTAACGTTACTTAATATAGACAAAAACATAAGTGTTATGTTATATATTTTGCCTATATTATAATAATGGAAATAATAATTAATATTTTTAATATCTCGAGTACAAAATATGATTTACTTATTCTAAAAACATTTCTTCATACTTCCCTCTTTAGAGAGTTGTTTGTGATATCCTTGTAAACAGTTGGGAAGACAATAAGTTTAACGTGATTTGAATGGAAAGTGATTCTCGGAATCGTAAACTTTTAGCTCCATTCGATCTTAACTATGAAAAATTAAGAGAATAATTTTTAGATAACGTTATTTTGAGTTCTCGGCAAAAAAAATTTGGACAAATTCTTTCTAAAATCGATTTTATGCTGGAAAAATCTTTATGTAACAACTTAGATGTTCAATGTTGGTATATAATAAGATAATGTACCAGTAATGACCAAAAGAGGGATGAAGCTGCAAAATGTTAACAAATAATGGACATCTATAATCTTTGATAAAATGAATGCAATAAACAATTAGAAATCTGAACAGTTGTTATGTGTATATTTCTATACATGTGCCTTTTTTTAAGAATCGGATATAAATCAAATAGTTCCAATTCATGATTGTATTCGTTTTATCAAAGATTGTAGATGCCTAATTCAACAGCCATCTATCTCTTGGTCACTACTAGTAATCACCAACTGGTGATCAGGGTAAGTACTAGATATTTTTGAATACATAAAAATTGAACTTCTCCCATATACGTCATCATACAAAAGCACGTAGGTTTTTCTGTCTGTTATAAAACATAAAAGTTTTGTTTTTTTAGTAATCATTTGATACGACAATCAAACCTCAACTCATCCAGTTCCATAAAACTCGAAACTGTTACACAAAAACAGCATAGAATTGCAAGTGTAATTTTAATAAAGATGTAGATTATATCCACAGGCAAAATACATTTAATTTTATTCACACATATACCATCAGTCAGTCAGTCAGTGCAGCTCCAGCTCCCAGCACAACTATTATGTACACACATATACACATTGGTCGTGGAATCACTTGTCATAGATAAGATTTCAAACTCCATGCAACGAATAAGCGGCAATTAAAAGAAACAACCACATACATCTATAAGATATAATGTGGAAGAGAATGAGATACACGTATCTATAGGATGTAACGTACAAGAGCAGAAGTTAAAAAGCATTATACTGTTTTTATTACAGTGTTAATGGCGAATACACTGCTTAAGGTAGTAGTCTGGTGTGACAGCCGAAATTTCGACGTTTTTTCGTGACAAGAAAATAATATGCGATCGTTTTGTAATGTTTATATTAGTATTTTAAAGTATACAAACATTTTTTTACTTAATTTTACATTATTGAAGTTATACGTCTTTAGACGCGTTAGGAAAAACGCACATCATCGTCACACAAAATTCACAGATTGAAGCTGTTGTTATGATTTATGTTACCACTTAATGTAAGAAAATATATATTTATTTGTTTTCAAAATTAAACTGAGCTTTATTGACTGTGTTGACTGATCCTTCTCCAATCCTTTTATTATTTTATTGTAATTAATTATTTACATGCAATTAAAAATTGTTTTTTTAATGATGCCAATGAACTTCTGTTGCGCGTACTTAACGTACACACATTCATTTTTTCTATACAGGTGTATTGTAATATAGTTTTTCCCTATTTCACTATGAAAAATGAGTATGAAAACCTTCTGCATAATATTATATCACAGAATTTCATTCGTACAATTGATATATATATTATATACAACAATATGTTAATTAGCAGACAGTAAATTCATACAATTTTAACAATATGTGTGTGGTCCTGTTATAATCAATGCAGGTCTCTTGAAATTTGCTTAAAAATTCTATGACTTTACCCACAACCATTGCATATCATTGTCATCTATATTGTGTCTCATTTGTATTTCAATATAACACATATTATTATACATAGTTGCTTTTTTCTATTCATAAGATAACAATTCGAATAATACCAGTAAAAGAATTAGTTATTGATCTAGCTGCTTAGAAGCTTACCATATCATTTATATATAAATAATTATACGGCTGAGTTATAGAAATTATTGGGCCCTATAATGCATATTGGTGATTGCATTTGGATTAAAGCCGTTTAATTTCGAATTTTAAAATCTTAAGAAGTAATTCAACAACGGTAATGCAACAATAGGACAACACCGATAAAAAGAAATGGTGCAAATTAACATCGACCATGCATTAATAAAATAGGAAAAGAACTTGGAGAAAATAGGAACAGAATTTGAAAAGATCTCCTATCAGATGGAGCAAATTGAAGCACCTACTTGAAAATCCAAAGAACAAAATTAACAACGAACTGTAGGTGGGAATTTGGTTCTAAATTCAAAGAGCATATGGCACACATAAAATATGGAAGAATTGATAAATGATGTGTAGCCGCTCATGCTATTGAAAATAACCCAACCGAACCGAACTATGCCTATGAAAGCATCTACATTCAAAAATATGGCAAAGACACGATAAACTTAGATAACGAACTTATTCCAAATTCTAGATATATGATAAAGATATCAAAATTAAAATTGAATTATTTGAATTGAAATGAAATTTGAAATTAAAATTATTTATTTTCATAATTCATTTTTAGTTTTTGTAAGTTCAATTTTTATTTTAAAATTTTGTAACTGTCAAAATTTCACATTGAACTTTTTTCCATAGGACTTGTAGTTTTGCCGTAAATCGAGATAAACCGTGTTTTACCAATAATAACTCGCCTCCTTCAATTGGTTTCATCTAACTTTAATTTTTTATCACTTTTTACCATTTTTAAAGCTTTCTACCCTGGTCTAATAAAGAGATACATGTAACACATGATTCACATAAATTATGTACTATAATTTCTGATACATTTGGATAATGTAAAACGATTTGATATTGTAGAATAGGAATGAATATATATGGGAATTACTAGGAATACATACAATATTTTACTTTAATTTTATTTTATAATACTAAAAAAAAAGTAGTTTAAGAGTCAGCTCAAAAAATGCTCTGAATTTACTACAGCTAATCCTTTGATGATTAGTTATTGTAGTCAGGTGTCATATACATGAAACCAAAACGTTTATAATTTTCGGGGTATTTATATGAATTTACAAAAGTTGAAAATTATTATCCAGATTGTAGATTGCATATAAATAACATTTATGTCAGTCAATTAAATGTGAGAACGGAGCTGGTCAGTTAGTTCTATTATATGTATAATAAATAAGATATAGTAATTTATTTATTAAATTTGGCAATACTGAGGTGCTTAACCATAAATAAAATGGTTAGCCAACCATATTGTGGAACAACTCCGATCAGTTAGCGAAAAAATATTAAAAAATGATATGTACTGCTGCTAATATTCGATATTCAATTATTTATTGTACATACAATAGGACTAACGGACCAGCTCCGTTCTCACATTTAACAGACTGACTGATATAACTGTTATTTATATGGATGATACCATCTGTATTTTGTACTTCCTTAAGTAAAGCAGCAGTCATACAACAAGTGTAGATTACTCACATAGTTAATTGTTTTAATACCTGGCATATGCTTGTATAACAATATTAGAACTATTTTTAAATTATTAACATTAATAAAATAAACAAATATGTTTTTCTTCTATTTCTAACAGTCATGGGGCTCAAAGTTATCCTTCCGTTAGGAAACGCTTTTTTCTAAGCCAAAAACCAACTGCATTCATGTCTTTTGAATATTTTCTTTAGTTTTTCTACTCTTGTCTCAATTTCTATTAAAATTTTCTCAAACAATACCTTTAGAAAATATTCCAATCAGATCAAGTGATCTTGTTTCATCCCTGCGAATTTTCTTTGTGTTTTCATTTTGGAAATTTGTTCTTAAATTCGGTAGATATAGTAACACCAGTCAACACACTCAGAAAAGGGCGAAAGAAAAGGTGGTTAAACATGTTCTTGTCGCCGAAAAGTAATCTAGTTTATGATTGCAGTATCCCCTTCAAACAGTACGCAAGAAAGATGCCCCGGTTTACCCCCATCCTTTGTTCAGAGCTACCAACTAGTGAATAATATGTAATCAAATGTACCTATTATAATTAAATGCTTCCTGTAATCATTATAACATTATCTATTTTACATGTAAAATTAATGTATAAACAATTAATAATTAATAATTGAAATTATATTTATTTATTTATTTATATTAAATTTAATAATTAAATTATCATTTATTTTATCAATTAAACAAACTATGTTTTACTGTTTCAAATATATATATATATATATATATATATATATATATATAATATATATATATATATATATATAGAATTGTAATAATCAATTAAACATTATACATAATTTAATTTAATTTCATTATTATATTATTATTATAATATATTAAATTTAATAATTCAATATTATTTTAGTCCATTTTGTAATAATAATATAACAAATGTACTACAATTAACACCTACTAACCAATCTATAGATATGAATACGAATGGGTAGATTTGTTTAAACATAAAAAGGTTGTTGGTAAATTTGACAAATTTTACTTAATTATTCATTTAAGATAACCTATCTGACTATTGAATATCTTAAATTTATAAATATTCGTCATAAGTCAAGTAGTAATTTAATTGTATTTATCTTTTGCATACAAATAATAAAATAATACAGTAAATCCATCTAAATATATTTTGAGCTTATTGTAAACTTTATATTTCAATTATTAAATTTCAATCTAATTCTAATTCAGAATAATTGGATTTCTTTTAATGTTGATTTTATCATGGGTATCTTCATCTTCCGTTCGGCCATCAATTTCGGATGAATTCTGATAATCTATTTCTTCGCTGCCATTAACATTAACTATGGCTAAAAGCTTCATCTTCGGCGCCCTCTATCTCGAAAACGATTCAGCGTAAAAGAAAGGTATCAGACAAACCTTGTATACAATTTTATTTTCTACAACTATGATAATAAATTGAAATACGATTGGAGACAGAAAAAACGAATTATTCTCAAATAACTAATGAAGACAGCTGTTTAGAGTGAACTGACAGATGACAACTAATAGTGTATACCAAAATGACGTCACACCATGACAGGACGTGTTTCAGGTTACGTGGTATAAAATTTAAAAATTTCGATTATATAATTTTAATATAATAAGACAATAATGTGCTTTTATGACTCAAATATAACTCAATATTTAAGAATATGTTTCTACAGAAATTATTATTTTTTTCCAAATTATATAATATTATTTTTGACTACCGTGAAGGTACCTTATTTATTGTTTCAATTTACATTCCAACCTATTTTCATATTGACTTTTGAATACAGAAAGTTTTAATATCATCTATCTAAACGCAACATTTATTTTAATTCAAGTGAGGATTTTAATCAAGTGTCACTTCCAACAACGAACTTTAGGGATCGAACTTAATTTGTTAAAGAAACTTGAAGAATAATAATAATTATCTAAACGTGTTTTATTATAGAAATTTTTAAAATTTATTGATAAAATTTATTAACACTAAATAATTAACTTATTATATCCAATATAATATTTGATACCAAGAGAGGGGAATGTATTACTGCACTAGCCGGAAAAGTCTCCTAACTTTCCGAGTGCGGAGCTTTGACTAGATATGTCTAGAACATAACAGTAAATTAAAAATTATAAATTGAAATAATTCTTAAAAAATTAATTATCACTGAAACTTTGTCTCAATTTTATTGATGAAACTACAATAGTTATAATTTTGAGCATACTCTTGAGAATGAAAAGAAATTTTATTTATTATAATTTAAAGATGTTTTTAACACGTTGATAGTTTTCAAAGCATTTTCCATTACATGGAGAAAATATCTTTTCTCACTCTACGAATTTTTCCACCCTTGCCACTAGTCACAATTGCCCCAATTATAAATCCATGGCTGACTGTATGCAAACTTGCAATCATCTGCTGACAAAAAATTTACAGGTATAAAGTGCTAAAGGTGAGTCAAAATACAACTCACTTTTCTTATAATCGGAGGACTGATTTTTATGTATGAGCCATGGAACATTTTTTAAATTCATAATCCATCGACGGTAATATTTTCCAGACACTTTAATGCTCCCAAAAAGAAATCCTACGAATATTCTCAGTCTTGATTTTTTATGTTTGATACTCATTATAATCTTTGAGCAGCCAGACCGATCGTTGGCCCAAACATTCCGCCCTGAATATCAAGTACTTATAAAAATAAATGTTTAAATGTTTCCACTGACAAGAAAAATGATGTTTTCAACCACCTTTAAGCACTCTGTACCTGTAAATTGTACTTTCTTATCACATACATTTTATTGGGGAGAAAATAATTAAGGTCTGGCGGCCCTCGGATCTTGTTCTAGATTAAAATATCACCATCAATTGTAAATAAAATTAACAAACGTTTTCTTTTTAAAATGCTAATTAATGCTATAATTTTAAAGTACTTACTTTAATACTTGATACAATTTTTAATAGTAAATTAATTAACTTAATTCAAAATTAGCAATCTATTCAAATATTTATTATCTATATTCTAAATAATAATTTTATGCTTAAAATCATAATTAAACGAGTAAGATCTAAACGTGCTTGAGTATGCGAAAATCGAGCACTGCATTCTGTCAATGCGGTTTTTTTTTAAGAACAGCTCAAAGTATCAAAAATTCGTGAGATATTACAGAATGAAATTTTAACTCAATGAAAAGTCCGCTGTTTTCCAGCTATACAGTAATTAAATATGCCATCTTGTGCAATTTTTTGTAAACTGTAGATCCAAGAAAGATAGTGATATACTACTAGCCTACTTTATTTTTTAACAACAATTCAATTCAATTCTTTTTTTTAAACAATATATAATTGTACAGAATAAGTCTAAAATAGGATGGAGCAATAAGGGAAGGGGAAGGTATGCAACTATGGCTGACTTTTTAAAGAACTATTCCAGTATTCACTTTATGCAAATCAAATGGAAAACCATAGAAAACTATTGGTAAGGATGGATGGCACCAGATACTAATGATCAAATGTCTCCCGAATATCACTGAGATAGTGATTCGGTTCAGGATGTGGAATACACTTGATATTAGGATGAAGTACATTTATCTTTATACATAATAAAAGATTTAAATTAAACCTGTAAAATTACAGTTGAAGTCAATAAAGTTAAGTTTCCCAGTTGAATCGATGCAAGATCAAAAAACCAAAGAAAAATACAATCAATCATAATGAAACAAACATAATTATAATTAAAATTTAAACCATCTATTTCTTATCGATTCAACTGGGCAGTCAAATTTTGTAGGGAGAAATATCTATATAATCAATCTATTGTGTTATTAATAAATTTATGAGAAGCACAATGTAAGTCACTCAGCAAACTAAGAATGCTTGTCTATAATTAATTTTCCGGAGTTGAAAAATTGTGTCCAAAGCTCACAACAAAACTTCTAATTCAGTATGGACAAATAATTATTAAATACTTTTTTACTGCAACCACAAAGCTCGATCTATCCTTCTTTATTATACAACTGATTGTTTTACAATTCTCAAATTTATTATACAGACGAATTGCCTGATTATGAGGTCCAAGATCTACACAATTTGTAACTGCAACAAGGGTGCAAATAATCACGCTATTCCTAGAAAAAAATTTTACCATCTTGAGTGTGCAAAAACACGGTAAAATGTCAAATAATAATATTTAAATACTATATTTTCCGTTTATCCATTAATCAGACGTAATTTTTTTTTTTACGGTCAACTCTTGCTCCAGTATATTATGACGTAAAATGTATAGTTTTGATAAATTTATGATAATCGAAAATCTATGATTATATGAAAATTACGTTTTATTGAACATAACAATAATAATAATAATAATAATAATAATCAATTTTCTTTAATAAAACAAAAAAATTTAATAATAGAAATGTTTTGTATAAGACAGTCAGTATATCAGTATCTGTCATTATCAATGAAAATTGAATAGTTTGATATGTACCAGATAAAAAAGATAAAAGATACATTAGCAAAAATCAGGTGTTACCGACACATCACCTAACCTCTGTGTATTAGGACGGGCGCACATCAACATGATGTAACTAAATAACATGTATTTTATATTAGACCCCGCACACGGTAAGATTTTTATATAAGACATCAGATTTTCTGATCTCATATTCTGATGGTGTGCGCGTAACATCAGAATTTCTTATAAGAATATCTTACGTTGTTGTCTGATGTAGGGCATCTGTTAATTAAAAAAGTAATTAATGAATTTAAAATATTTGAAAGTTAATTGGTTCATTGTGGTTCGTTGTTCGTATCCGATGAGACCTGATCATATGTGCTTGCTTAAGTATTTTGTCTGATGATCAGAAAATCGTACGGTGTGCGCTGGCTCTTAATTCCATCATCCGATAGATTGATAACGTATTTCGTCACACGATAAACGGTTTCCTTGCTTTGTAAAGTTCTCAAAGTTTTCCTGTCATATACATTCTTAAATAGTTTTCCTTTTTCTACAATTAAATTTTAGAATCAAGAAATTATTACAATAATCATAAAATAATTATAATAGTTTAAAAAAACTAAAAAAACACGCATGCATGCGTAGTTCGCGCACTAGCTCTATCTTTATTACTCTCATGCAAAGGATCCGTTCAGATGCGTTCTGCAGCCAACTTCAGAGAGTTACCTACAGACAAACAAACATACGAGTGAAGCTAATAAAAGCGTGTTAAAAATGATTATGATTTGGTCCCGATTATATTAAAACGTTTTTTTTTTTTTTTAATAGCATTAATGTCATATTCAGAGTCCAGTTTCACAGTTATTTTTACTATTTTGATTTTTAGCCTTACTCATAACGTGATCACATTTTTGTCGTCAGTTGAATTAAATAATTCACAGGAACAAAAGTGAGTTTAGAACGTTGATTAAACGTTCGAATTTAAAAGACTGAATAGCAGAGATAGATTCAGTTCATGGCACATCTGCTCTTGTTTTTGCTACAGTTTATAATTGGAATAAATAAATTTTAACTTGGCTGTACATCAGAAGACGGACATTGTTCAAGACATCCTAAATACTTCATTACCCAAGAAATGATCGATAAAATTCACGATGTGATGGTAAAAAGTACCATTTTAAAGTTGATTCAATTTTGTATTATAAATTGGGTATATAGGTACCGTATTTGCTCTCAGCTTAGAACAAGCGTAACTGCAATTTCAATGTCCAAAGCTGAGAAAATAAAGTTCAAATTGGTAGACTATCATCCTTATTGCCGCGATATCGACGGAGTACTATGATATCAACAAGTGGAGACACGCTACCCCAGATGACATTGATTTACCAAAGAAAGAAGCAAACACGTGCAGTGATAAAAGATAATATGAATTTAAAAAGAATATAATTAATATTTGAATAAAAATTTGAACTAAAGTGTGACTTAAGGTGATGAATAAACATAACGGGAATAAAAGCTTTAATTGTATTGTTTTCTCGTTATTTCAGGTATGAGTGTTTGTTTACACCTGTAAATATTGTAAATAATCTATACATAATTATAATAAATCTCGTTATTCTTGAGCAAATCCAATTGGTTTTTATTTTCGTAATTTCTGACATTACACATACAGAAGAAGTGATATAGAACATAAGAAAACACTTATTACTTGTTTATAGAGGTTAAACTATTAAACACAATAAGATCTATATAACTATTTGAAAATAGCTTCATACAAAACCATTTTATTGTAAATTATTATTTTGTTCATTGTTTTCGTACTGACTGCTACGAACGACTACGACTTACTAACTACAAACTGTTTTATTCAATTGCAATTTTTATTGCAATTCTAGAAATAATAAAATGTAGCCATCTGTATCGACATATAGGAGCATTTATTTAACTTACAATGAATGAGCACTGTTCATGTTTTTTTCGTTGCCAAAGCCGGATCCTTAGTCCCGCCCTGGGCACTTTATAAGTTAAGTTTCTATATAATACCATATTTAAATAGCACTTTCAGCAATCGCCTGAAACTTTTTAGAAAAATTCTAGAACGGTCCAAATCCTTATTTGAGCGATTCTAGCAATTTAAATGTTATGTGGGACTTACATGCATTCATAATCATGGCTAGAAATGACTTAAAACGTTGATATCTGATGACAATCTGTTTTCATCCAAATTGGATGGATATCAATAACGGAAGTTAAATAAATGAATTGAAATAATTCTTAAATAACCAATTATTACTGAAATTTTTTCATAAATTTGTTAATAAAACTGCAATATTTATAATTTTGCACATACTCTTGATAATTAAAAAAATTGTTTTATTTATTATAATTAGAAGTTTTTAACATAATAACAGTTTTTTTCTTCATTTTGGCAATAGCGCCGACTGCTCCTTTTATAAATCCAACGGTGGCTATGGCTAAGAAATAATCTTTTATCAATCAAATGTACGCTAATCAAGTAACTTTGACAGACGATCTATGCGCTATCTTGTGTTTAATTTTTTTATCACCGGGTACCTAAAAATATAACTACCATGAAAAACAATTGAGGACGGTTTTAATTAAATGGTATTTATTTAATTTGATAGTGATTTTATTCACGCCAATACATTTCAAACATTTCGATTTCATCATTGGTTAGGCCTCTGGGTGTCACTAAATGGAATTCAACCATAACACTATATCTAGAAAAAGATGAAAAACTGAAAATTAAATTTTTAATTGATTTAAAAGGAAAAATTAATCCACAACTATTACACAAACAAGCTCACTCAAATAACTCAAAAAATACTGTGGTCAAGAAGTGAAAAGGGGTGAGATTTTAATGGCAACACATGGTTTATCTCGATTTCTGGCAAAACTACAAGTTCTATTGAAAAAAGTTAAATGGCAAAGTTGTAGATAATAAAAAGATCTACAACTTTTTTATTCAATGGACACACCAAAAAACTTTTATTCTCGCTTTTATCTTTTCGTTTTTTGAATTATCTTGACGACGAATGGACGGACATGTGAAAATGGATTATTTGATTCTATGAACATCGGAATTTCGTTTGTGGCTTCAATATTTTCTGACGTAACAAACTTTAGACTAAAAAATTTCGAGTATAAAAACATTAATTCAACTGCCTTTAGACATAAAGCAAATATTTATAGCTAAGATGTACAAACTAGCTCCCACACTTTGGTCACTGACTTTTTGCACAGCCTGTATTATAATAAATTAAACTTTAATTTTTATCTATTCAAATATTCTATAAAATAAAACCAAAATACGTTAAATAATTAAAATCCTTACATTTTATCAGTCAAAGCGTCATTCGATGTAACGGTTGAAGTTAAACTGCTACGCAATGACATCAAATCAGAATCTTGTCGAATTTTCTCAATTAATTTTTGATAATTTCGTTGTATCATTAATGGCGCATTTTTCATGTAACATTTTAATTCAATATTACAAATGAATCGCTGTAAAGAATATTATATATTTTAACATAAAGTAGAGTATACATTATCAAATAAAATAAATTAATTAATTATCAATTGAGTTTTATCAACGAATTTCTTTCTTTATATAAAAATGAAAATAATTCAATAGTTTGTGTAAATAAATACGTTCACTAGTCACGCACAATCACGCATAATTAACATTTTAATATAAATATAAAAATAATTAAAAATTTTTGAAGTTATAATTCTTCAGGCACGTTATGAAAAAAATTACGAGAGTGAAATTTTAAGATGCGCATGCTCCATCAATCACCATCAATCATACAAAATTCACAGGTTGAATGACACTTCAAATGAAACTGTGAGTTTATTAGGAACTCATAATTTATTTATACATATTGAAAAATCATATTCTCCTGATACAAATAGTAATTATTTTTCATTATCATAGAGATAAAGAAAGACTATTTTTTTGCTCTTGCAGTGCTGCTTGCTGTCTTTATTTATTTTTGAAGTTATACTTTTATTTAATTATTTATTTTTATTAATTTTAAGATGCGCGTACATCACCGTCACACAAAATTCACAGATTGAAGCTGTTGTTATGATTTATGTTACACTTGTAATAATGTAAGAAAATATATATTAATTTATTTAATTTTTCAAATTTAAACTGAGCTTTATTGACTGTGTTGACTCAATCCTTCTCCAGTCCTTTTATTATTTTTTTGTAATTAATGCATGCAATTAAAAATTGTTTTTTAATGATGCCAAAGAAGTATAACTTCTGACGCGCGAACATAACCTACACGCACCCATTTTTTGCTTTGCCAGTTGTATCTGTATTGTCAATTTAGTTCATAATTTTGTTGACAACTAACTTATCTAAAAAGTATTTTCCGATTTCTAAACTGAATTTAAAAATTGAAAAATTTGAGCCTAAAATTTGCCTCTGAACTCACGCCTTTAACAGAAATGTTACATATCAAACGGATCAACCCATTTACTGTCGAAAATTGGAATATATTTTTTGGATAACCTATTACTTGATAATGTGTTAAGGGGAAGATTATTACCAATGTAATAAGCACACTCTTTTATGTAAAATTTTTAATTTTTGTTACTCACAAATAAAGGTTTTTCTCAAAAAAAGTGAAAAATATACATTTGGTTTTATATTTAGAAAAACTCTTCGACAAGCCCCCTCCCCCCCAATTTCATGTCAATATTGGGCAAACCAAATTAGATAACATTAGGATCAGTAATTTTGTATTTGTGCTCAAAAAAGATTAAGACTTTTGCTTATTATATAGATAACGTGCAGTTCTTCCGTTAGATTTAATTGTATTTACTGGATAACGTGTTCTGGATGCATACGATTTGGAATACTTTTGACGTATCTTATTTCCTGGTAACATTTCATATTCATCAGAACTGCGATCGGTATACAGTCTTGGATCTTTTATTAATATATTCGTTTGTAAAATTTCACGAAAATTCTCTTCACCAGTTATCATTCTTCTAAAAACAATTGAAATTTTATAATTCTGGTGTAAAGATGCGATAGTATGAGGGTCAGCGCATACCGTAAGATTTTCTGATCAGATAATCTAATGATCAACGCACACCACCAGACAGATATATAAGATATTCTTATAAGAAAATCTGATCATACATCAGACAAAAATCTTAAGCAAGCTCATATCATCGGATATCATCGGATGCGTACAACAAATCACAATGAACCAATTAACTTTCAAATATTTTAAATTTATTAATTACTTTTTTAATTAACAGATGCCCTACATCAGACAACATCGTAAGATTTTCTAATCAGAAATTCTGATGCTACCTCAGACAGTGTTATATATACGCGCACACCATCAGATTTTCAAATCAGAATTTCTTATGTCTTATGTAGAAATCTTATCGTATCCTGGGTCTAATATAAAATACATGTTATTTAGTTACATCAGATTATCTGATAAAAAATTCTGATCAGAAAATCTGATGGTGTGCGGTGGGCCTAATCAACCAATTTTTGATAATATCCCGTATATATATAAGTCTTTTAATTCGAAATTTCAGTCTCATATTCGTAAATTTTACAACAACAATATAACACATGGACTGAATAGTCCCGGGCATAACAAAGAAAACACAGTTTTTTTGGTTCAAAATTAGCTTTATTCATCAACGTAATCTCCATCAAGAGCAACGCAATCATTCCAGCGCCGGTCTAACATTTCAATACCACTTTTGTAGAACGATTTATCTTTTGCCTCAAAATAGGCCTCAGTTTCAGCGATAACCTCTTTAATCGTGCGAAATTTCTTACCGGCGAGCATTTTTTTCAGGTCTGCGAACAGCCAATAGTCGCTGGGAGCCAAATCTGGCGAAAAAATTCCGGTTTGTTACGTTTAAACATGGCCAAACACTGCACAGAATCATCAACAATTTCTCGTTTTTGGTCAACAGTGAGCAAACGCGGCTCCCAATTTGAACAGAGCTTTCTCATAGTCAAATGCTCATGCAATATAAAGCCAACACGTTCTTTTGATATCTTTACGATGTCAGCTAACTCGAGCAACTTTTCGATCATTAAAAACGATTTTGTGGATTTTTTTTATGTTTTCTGGTGTTACCGCCTCATTTGGACGTCCACTGCGTTCTGCATCATCGATGTCTCTACGACCACGTTTGAAGTCAGCAACGTTTTATTGTTGTTTCTGATGGAGCGGAGTCCCCATAATACTTTTCAAGCCACTGCTTCGCTTGAACGGTATTTTTTCCCATCAAGAGGCAGTGTAAAATTAAAACACGAAATTGTTTTTGATCCATTGTTTTGAAAATAACAAAAGTAGCGTCACTTGAAATTTTAACAGCTGTCTTTTGAAGGTTAGTATTAACTGGAAAAAAGGTGACTGCAATAAAACTAGCACCATCTATGTGTTATGCCCGGCAATTTTCAGTCCATGTATTATATATTAAACAGAAAATAATTTAGAATATTTGTTTTAAGAATTAGATCGAAAAATCGCAAATTTTTTAAACTAAGTGAAAAAAACGTTGCCTTATTTAGTGAAATTTCTTTTGGTTTGATATAAATTTACAAAACATTTGCATTATGAACACAAGCGAATTACTTCAGTTTTGTGTACGGTTGTCGGATTCTACAACAAATTTTCCGTTATTTTAACACCTTTGATCTGACATTTAATGTACCTTAATTGACGGAAGGTCTAATTTAAATTTAAAAAAAATCTCTTACAAATTAACGACATCCATTTCACGCCAATATTGTTCTTGCCGTAATAACAATTCGTTATGAATTCGAACAATCAATTGTAATTGTTTCATGAGTTCAATCATTTCACTTAAACTAACATATTTATTACGAGTTTTTCGTGGAAGTTGAGACGTATAACTCAAAAACTGAAATTATAAAAAACTTATCTATAATATAAAAATGAATCGCTGAATGTGTGGCTAAGTGCAAATCTCGATAATGGCTGAACCGATTTCGCTAATGTTGTTTTTAGAATATTGCTTGAAGTGTGAGGATGGTTCTTAAGCAGAGAAAAATTTTAAAAATTGCCTGAAAAAGTCCAAAACAACACTTGTTTATAGTCCCATACAATTGATTCGTGATAATTCGTGACGTGATAATTGAGTGACGTCTTCTATAATATAAAAATAAGTCGCCAAAAACGTTGCTAACCGCAAAACTCGGAAACGGCTGAACCAATCCAGCTAATTTTTTTGCGTTATACTCCAATGCAGGTTTTTATCTCGACAAAAATTTAAAAAATTGCTTAGATAATTGTAAAAAATACTATTTTCTTTTCACAAAATTTGAATACTTTATTTGCGCTCGGACTGCCTTACTTTCGAATCTTTTTAAGCCAATTCGACGGAGGATTCACAGTGCGTCAAAGGTCATCTAATTTTAATCATTCTTGAATAATATTTTACAAACTTTAAGACCTATCTATGTATGATCACAAAAATAACTGTCATCTGCTATAAAATTTCTATGATGTGGTGCCAAGGCTGAAGGTCGCCCCGTCGGTTTAAGGGTCCGAAGCACCAGGTGTCCTACACCAAATACAGGGTGGTATATAAAAATTTCGTTCCAAGGGTTTCGTTGTTATTTCGGACGCGTAGCCAAGGCAGAAGGCCGGCCCGGGTTACCAGGTGACTCATACCCAATACCGCGTGTAAATATAAAAATTTCGTGTCACGGGTTTAATTAACCAAATACCGGGTGACTCTCAACAAATACCGGGTACTCCAAATTGTCACAGCAAGGCGTGATCAGGTCTCCTAGTGCAAAATAAAAAAGTCTAGTCAAAAATAAACTGCGCCAAAAGTGTAACTTTTCATGGTATACAGAAACTGTCAATATGTTGACAATTTTTGGTCAATAAATGTATAAAATTAGGAATATGGACACGCGTTTCAATAAATTATAACTTAGTTATGGAATACCTCATCAACAATATCTATTAATCAGAATGTTTTTATGAATTCTATACTTTGTAGCCTCTCTCACACAATAGTCGAACAATGGACAATTAGAAAAGGACGAGGAGCTTATGTTGGCTCGAAGAGTTGCAAACTAATGAAGGCACCTATAGAAAGTTTCCTTTCAATTAAATCATTGACTACAATTAAACAGTTTAATAAAATAATGAAAACCTTTGGTTTTCGTTGCTCATACAAAGCCGTTAATTCACAAATCATATTATCCAAATCGTAAACAACCGTTATATCATAATCAGTTTCTAACATCGTGTCCATTAAATCCACAACTTGAACACCAATTGGTATGCTATCAGTCAATGGATACAATTTCTCACGACAATCATCCAAAAATAATTTTATTTTTAATTGTAAATCACCACTTGTAAAATCCATTACAGACCAATGTTCATGGGAATCTTGTAAAATCTTTGGAAATAGGTAATATTTGTAATTGTATTATATACTCACTATCATACCGATTTACCGCTCTGCCGCACTATAGATTTTTGCACCGCAGTAATGGACAGTAAAGTCGACATGTGTTTCAGTTTTCCATTGAGTTAAATGCAGCCTGCCACACTAGAGTTTATTTTCAACGTGCGTTAAGCGAATGAATGTCAGTTTTAGTGCACGTCAAACAGACGTTACAGCTTTCAATGAAATTAAATATAGGTGGACACACTACGATTTGATTGTATTTCACACTAAGAGATTTTAAATTTATTTGCTGTTATATTTATTTATAATTATAATTAAATTAGTTTCATCTTGTTAAATTTGTGTATTGTCTAAATACATTATCATTCCCGGTTTGGTTGTATGGTTGTATAAGTTCAGGTATATTTGATATTATTTTGAAATATTTTATAAATATATGGTGTGCCATCATGGTTTAGACACAAGTCATTTTTAAAAGCTTAAATTGTTTCTATACTTATTAGGAAAGTTTTTTGGCAATCGATGTGAAATAGAATAGGGAAACTTTAATTTTTATTGCATTAACGCTTAACTAAAACACCAACATTCATCTAACATCCATTTGACGTGCGGAAAGATAAACGCACATTTTATAAACTCTAGTGTGACAGCTCGTATTTAACACAATAGACAGCTAGAATATCCGTTGTAAATCAAACTCAAATGTGGCTGCTTGTATTTAATACAATAGAAAGCTCGAACGGACGATGGTCAAATAATCAAAAGTGTGGCAGGGCGCATAAAGTGTTTTCAAAAACCATACAATAGATATACAAACCTTTCTAAATGATGCCAGAAATGCATCTAATAAAATACCGCTTGGAAAACAAACATTTTCATCTTCAATTAAATGTCGACACACAATCGAAATAATATTCAATTCGGAAAAGAGTAATTCAAGTCGATTATATTTTCGAAAATACGGTGCTCGTTTTAATAGCATCTCTGTATCGTTAAATAAATGTAATTCATAAATATGCGCACAAATTTTACATAATTCTTGAACAATATCATTTCGTAGTTTCTTAAAACCAACTCGTAAATATCGGCGACAAATACGATAGAAAACAAACGATGTTTCACGTAATTCTATAAAATCAAGAGAAAAACAAATTTGATATAAAATCTTTCAATTAGCAAGTTTTCATTCTTTTAAAATGCGATCAATTATAGTCCTAAAAATTAGTAAATTAACAAAAATATATATATGTGTGTGTGTGTACGTTATGTACACGCGTTAGAAGTTATACTTCTTTGGCATCTGAACAAGAAAAATCTATAAAAAAAAAATAAAACTGCAGTAAAGATCGTAGAAAAATATTAAAATGAATCAAAAAAGGTTTGATTTTAGTAAAAATAGATTTACAGTCAAAATAAATAATCATTAATTATGATGTAAACGAATCAAATATACTTTTTTTAAATATTTAAAATATACAAAGCTTGCTATGTCCCATAGGTTCTTCTGGTAATTGATTGAATAGGCATATGAGTGACAACTATATAAGTTAACTTAGTCATTTAAACAAATATATATTATTATTAATTTATTATTATTATATATTATTATATATTATTATTAAAAATTATATTCTGTAGCCAACTTCATCATGTCGTTTTTATGGGATCGTGTGCGTGCGCTGCTCACAAATTCACTCTCATCCAAACGCACCAATAGAAGTATAACATCAAAAAGGTGTTGAGTTCTCTTTAAAAATAACCGATTTAGAGTGCTTTAAAGTTTCAGTATGATAGTTTTTCTAAATTTGTCTTTGCAAGTTTTAATTTTTTCATGATCTGCAATCTAAAATTCACATAAACTTGCTTTGACATTAATGGATTTTTATTACCATGATTACGCATTTTTTTGCAATAAAATTTGGAAAATTGATTAAAAGAAAACTGTATTTTACAAATATTGAAATAGATGTTGCCACAGCAATACAGCAGGTGAAAACTTTAAGCTAGCGCATATGATCGGGTATCATCGGATGCGTACAACGAATCACAATGAACCAATAAACTTTCAAATATTTTAAATTCATTCAATAATTTTTTAACTAACAGATGGCCAACATATGACAACAACGTAAGATATTCGTATAAGAAATTCTGATGCTAGACACACACCGTCAGAATGACTGAAGGTGTGCGCCCGTCCTAAATCGAGCATAAACAATAAATAAAAAAAATACCTGCAATTTCTTTATAGCTCAAAAATTTCAAAATATTCTCTAACAAAATATCTGGTAACTGTGGTAATTTCACAATATTGTTATTATTCGATGTTGTTGATTTGACGACACTTTCTAGAATTTCCTCTGACATTAAGAAACAATTAATTATTATTTTGTAAATCGAATACAATAAATTTATATATTTGTTATTTTTTTTTAAATATTATAATTAAGATAATTGATACAATTTTTTGTTTTTACATGTCAAATATTTAATTACCGATTAATTTTGATTGTGGTATAATTATTTTTTTTTTTTTTAATATTGCTGGATTTTGATGATGGTAACATCTATTTACTAGGATACAGAATTTTTATATTTTGAGTAATTTTGTTTTTTTTTTTTTTTTTATGGAATAGATCAAAAATTACATCGTAAGTATTTCAACCAATTATTACTATTCAATACACCGATTATAATAGACTAGCGAAGTAACTTCGTTAACTTGCAATAGTTGTTTTTTTTCTGTTTTCCAGAATTTCCGTTGTCCTTGTCTAACAGATCCCTGCTTTAATACATGATTAATATTCTACCTTTTTTTCGTATATAGATAAAATTTATTTTTAAAATAATACCACCATAATCCTTAAAATTTTACTTTCTTAGTTTTTCTAGCAATAATTTCATATTAATAATCAACTTTGTAGTTATGTTTATCATTGAACACGGATATGCATCAGAATAATGTTAAATTAAATAGTTATTCAGCTGTGCCTCTTAAAAAGTATCCTTTATATTAAAATACCTGTATATCAAGCACGGCACATTCTAAGCAACCTTAGTAGCTCGGGCAGGGCTACACATCGTAGCTACTCACTTCCATCTTCATTCATTTCACAAATTTTATTTACAGAGGACAAAATGGCTTTTATTGTAATTGTTGGTACATCAAATTGTAAGCATTTTGCACATGCATGTTATGTAGCGGAAATATTGGAGAAAAGTTTACCAAATTTTAAAAGTTCTGTTGTTCCAATGACACAAAATGATTGGGCAGTAAGTTTCTGTCATTTTTTATACTATTAGGATTAAGTAAGAAGAGAGACCTTCAACGAATAAAGTTATACTTCTTTTGGCGACATGATGAAGTTGACTACGGAATAGAATTAATAATATATAATTCTTTAAATGCGTAAGTTAACTTAAAGGTATGTAAACTGAATATACAATACTTACTATATATACTGTATAAGTATGGTACATAGTATTTTTAGACTGAACGCAAGGTGGTATCTAACAAAACGTGTTGTTATTTTTAAATTCAATTTAAGGCAGTTGATATGAAATATATTATTTTATTATTAACCAATATATTATTAATAATCAATTCTGTATAATTATATATATATTTATTATTTGAGACGCCAAAGAAGTATAACTTCTAACGCGTGTAGATAAGTACACAGACACATTTTTTTTAATTTATTTTAGGTGCATTATTTATTGATTCAAAAAATATAAAATCCAAATAAAATGAAACTTTGCTTGCACAATATCTTGAGACAAAAATCGAAGAGTTTTTTGCGAAGAAAACATTTCTAAATGTAAAATCAATTTTAATTTTCTTTAGAATCCGTTTTTCGTGAAAAACTCATTAAACATACCTTCCGTTTTTATGTCAAGTATGTGTATACCAAATTTCATAGCATAAGGAGAAATATTTTTTTAGCTATTTGTGCGCGAAAACTAAAAAAATACCATACCATATATTAGATTTGAAATTCTGTTTATTATAGAGGTCTCATTTTTGTGACAAAACCATGTACGTAATACTCCTACATGGACAGTTGGCGACAATATTTATTTTCTCTCTCGTTCAAGACACTTTTTTTATACTGTTCATGCTTGAGAATTCTCTAAGATGCGCAAAACTGACTGTAGCACTTGGAAGAGAGAAAGAACGATATACTATCTGTTTCACTTAGAGGAACAGACCATATAGAAGTATTACATATATGGTCAAAACATACAATCAGAGACACCTGTATTTCAATAAGTAACAAATGGTTTAAACTTCAATAGGTTTGAAACTTGAATAAAAATTTTAATAAAATTTAATATAACAAAGGTTGTCTCTTTAATAATTGATATATTTTTATTTAAATCAAGGTAGATAAGAGAGGGAATCGTCTTATTAATTAAAATGCATGTTTTGGCATAAAATTTTTATATTTGTATTTGCATAATGACATCTGAAAATTATCCATAAACAAAGAATTATCAAAATGAATTTTTTTTTTTTCAAGAATTTTGTAACGGATAAAAATACAACAAATGGTTGGAACCATTCGTCATCACCACTAATTTATCGAGAACTCACAATGTTAGGTGGTAAAGAATATTATATAGGTGGTATCGATAAATTTTGGGAGTATATTTGTGATTATTATGGTTTAGAATTTATTTTATCGAAAACACAATTAACGCAACTTCAACAAGATAATATACAGGTAAATAGTCTTTTTTTAAATACTTTTAAAAAAATTCACTAGGTAGCAGCAGAAGTTGGGCTGGGAAATTTTAATGTGTTGAAAGTGCTTTTTTAAATAAACAATCGATATCGAATTGTTCAGAAACTGTTTATTTCTCAACATCAAGGTTTTGACCGTTTATTGATCTTATTAAGCGAGTAGCATTTTTCTGAAAGTATTAAAAGTTCAATTATTTCAAAGTTTTAACAATTTGAAAAATCGCCATATTTGAAAGTTTTTTTAATTATTTTCGAGAAAACTTGGGAACCGATTTTTAATTTGCAATAAACTGTTTGTAAAACCTTTTAATTTGTCAGCAAATTTTATTGAAAAGTATTACTTCGCAACCATAACAAAATAAAATAGTTTGATTCACGGTGCTCATAGATGTCTCCTTCGGTCCTCATAGATGTCTTCTTCGGTCAGATAAACGGGTATTATTTTTTGATAGAGACCTCTACAGGCTTTATTAATAAAAACAATCTGTAATTTAATATACATTTAATTTTATCCGATAGAGGTCTTTATCAAAAACCCACATTACCACTGAATAAAAAAGTTTGATTGATTTTTATATTAATTTAATATAGTTATTTGAAATGAAAAAGAATGAATTAAATTTTGAGAATGATGCACAAAATAAAGATATCTGTCGTATATGTATTTGTGGTGCTGAACCAGAATGTTTATCAATTTTAATACCAGAATTAATACGGCTAAAAGAATTGCATGGTACAGATGGTATTTGTATTTATATACATGGTGGCCAATCACTGTCGTCCGATGCATTTGATCATCTATTGCATTTAGAAGAGGAACCAGATCTGTATGATAACAGTGATACGTATCATATATATGTACAAGTTATTGATGAAATACAACGTTATTTAGCCAGTGTGAATTTAATGATTATACTTGGTACCAAATTAGGATAGTAAGTAATAGCTTCCTTTGTATGACCAGGAATTGCTTATCTCTAGAAAACGGGGAAAATGTTTTTGGACATTGACAACAATAGTTTTAATTTCATATTTATCATGGATGATAAAAAAGGAAGGAGAACTTGTATGAGGGATAAGTTGACAAAGTGTCCACCTGTAAACAGCAAAATATAGTTCGAAGATTCACCGAAATGGCGATCGTGTAGCTAATAAAAATGATGTGAATTTAGCGGTTATAAACCGAGTAAAGTGTAATTTGATAAACGAAGATAAACGAAGTTTTTAAAATCTTTCCACTTGCAACTACGGCACCACCTTAATTAGCTCCCGTTCGATGGACACTTTTTAATACATTCAGATGGGTCTCCTTCCTTTTCTACCCTTCATGATATCTATGGATATATACGTTGTGTTCATAGATATTAAATATATGGATTGATAGATATGACTTGTTCCGAGAAAAACTCTTAGATTTTCCCACCATATTTCATGTCAAGATGGTGCATATCAAATTTCATAATATTTGGATAAGTATTATTGAGTTGTTTTTGTTATATAAAATTGAATGTTGATTTCATATATTATAGAGGTTTCTAACAAAAATAAACACCAGCTTAGGTTCTTCGCTGTTATATGAAACACAAATGGGTGAGTGTACTTATGTACATGTGCCAGAAGTTATACTTTTTTGACAACATTAAAATATAATGTTTATTAGCATGCAAATAATTAATTACAATAAAATAATAAAAGAACTGGAGAAGGATACAACAGTCTATAAAGCTCCGTTTATATTTGAAAAATTAGATAAATATATTTATATTTTCTTACATTAAGTGTAACATAAATCATAACAACAGCTGTAACCTGTCAATTTTGTGTGACGATGATGCGCGTGCTAAAAGAAGTATAACTTCAAAAATAAAATTTTCTTTATTACAGTGATACAGTATTAGATTTCAATGAGTATATCTATGATAATGCTCTAATAATGACCGATTATGCAGATATAATAAATAATTCGGCACAACGAAATTTACGAATAATCGTTGCTTATCCACCCACATGCTACAATGCAACGATTTTAACCGAATTGGTTACATCGGTACGATTAAATAATATTATTGCGATTACAGCTGACATAGGTAAGTTACTATCGAAATATAAAGAATTTCTCACACCGATTATACCTTCTTGTTTAATTGAAGAATCTCTTTAGATTTCTTAGAAAAATCCAAGAAATTTTCACACATATAATAATGCATTATTTCATTATTCAATTATGCATAACTTAGGCTTGCCACGTCAAAATATAGACTATATTAGTAACATTATAAAGTGCTCTGAATTTATAGCACAGAATACTAAAATCAATTCTATTATTGGGACAAGGAGTTTTTAATCAAGATTGAGTACTTTAGAGTAGTAAATATTATTAATAGAACACGGTGCACACTAATTTTGTTGTTTTGAATGTTAACTCACTCGAGTGACAATATTTTTTGATTTAGGTTTGGAAGCATTAAGTATTGTTTCAAAACAACTTGATATACCAATATCAAATTTAAGTTGTCCACCTGTATATGGATTTGTAGATATAAATCGTTTAATTGATATTGGTAATATTGTAGAACGTGTTCAATATTTTCGTCCATCGAAACGTATTATCCAGAATAAATATCGAAAACAAAATACATCGTTAACAGTTGGCGAAGTACATTTTGAATTACGTCCATTAATTTATTTAACATATAATTTAAGGAACACATGGCGAAGAATTCATAATAAAAAAGTATATATTTCTTTTAGATTTAATTCATTAACACTTTGCTTTTTTACCTTTTAATCCAAATATTGCAATGATTTTAAACACTTTTTGACAGTATGAAAATACCTCTAAAAGACGAAATATGTCATGCGTGATATTTTAAAACATTTAAATAAAAAAGTCTGGTTAGAATAGACTTTGTCATTTTAATTTGCGATTGGTTTTTGTTTCGGGCAGTCAGCAATAAATTTAACAAAGATAAAAAATAGTTTTTATTCTTTTTATTATACCGAAACAAAAGAGAATCGTAATATTTTAAATGAAACGTTCAGATGGAAATTTTATTTTTTCATAACCTTTCTGCAATTAATTAAATAAAAAATTTACAAATTCTAAAAAATTGGTTCCATAGATGCAAACAGAAAATAAATTAGGAAGATTTGGTTATTACAGTAAAGTCCGTGCTATAACAGATTTACTAAGGCATTGGTATTCCAAGAAACCGAATGAAGCGATTATTTCAGCTGGAATTCTTACATATGGTAAGTATCATAATTTTGGTCTGACTACATGGATCAAAAATTTAAAAGTGTAAGCTCTTTTCCGACATGTTTTTTTTAAGTCACGCCTCCATGCCAGCTTCAACATTTTATTGTCATAGCCTATAACTGTGTGATAGACTATGAAAATAGACTGATATAGACAAATGAAAATTAATTTTAATCGTTTATAGATTACATAAGTGAATTATCATAAATGCAAAGATGTCACAATTTAAAACGAATAGTTCAATTTTTTTTTAAATCGAATATTACCGAAGAATGGGCTATTAGTATAAATATTGCCCAATAAGTAATATGAAAGTCCCTTAGGTTTTTATAAAAAATTTAAAAAAGATAATCGAAGGGTCCAATTACTGATCTTTTCATGCATATATTTTTTTAACTTTCTGAATAATTTTGCTGGCTGTGGTAAAGAGGATACAATCAATTGTTATGTCTTACTTGACAATTCGATTGGACAAAATTTACATTTTAAGGTTAAAAATATAATCATTCGATATAATAACTGATCTTTATTTTATGTACCGATGTGAAAAAAATATGTGATATAATATTAGTATTCGGTCAATAATCAATCATTGATCCAAAGACTTCAATTTTTAACATCTTGAGAATATCCTTAATGATCCATTTATTTTAGGAAGATATGGTATACAAAATCCAATAGTATTCTCACAACCTGTTATATTATCATCAAACGATACCTGGATACCGTATGAAAATTTTCCCAAACCACAATACGAGATTGAAATTGAAGATTTAATTTCGTTTCCAATGGAAATTCTAGAACAATTCTATAAGCATGGTGGCTTTCAAGCGATCAATGGCGGATATATAAACAATAAGCACACATCATCTCTTATGAATTTAAAAGATAATAATTTCACTTTTTATTAAAATCATGAATAAATAAATTATAAAGTATTTTATTTTTTTAATAAAGTTAAAGATTTATAGTCATTATTATTTATCTGAGGTAAGATAAATGAAAAAAAATTTGTTTTTATAGTAGGAGAGCTCAAAAGAAAATTTGTGGATTTGTAGTTTTCTAAGATTTCAATCTATACTAATATTATAAATAAGAATATGTATTTTTGTATTTAACAAATAAACTTAAAAATTACTTGCCGAATTTGAAAAATTATTTCACCATTAGGAAGCTACACAATCCCCGGTTAACATAGGCTGCTTTTTATCCCTGTATTCCCACGGGAACAGGATTACACGAGAAAAAGAGGAAACATTTGAATTTTTGTAGGTAATGAATAAACTTAAAAACTACTGGACCGATTAGAAAAATTATTTCATCGTTGAGAAGCTACATTATCCCCGGGTGACATAGGCTATTTTTTATCCTTGTATTCCGACGTGAAAGGAAACTACGTTAAGTCCACTAGTTACACTATAAAATTAAAAAACTACAAGAAAACTTGTTTGGTGATTTTACAAGGAATTACAAAAATCAAGAATATATATTTTTTGACATTCACAAGCTTTAAAGTTACTCATAAAACTTCGAGACGATTGGTCCTCGGATCTTCAGGCCTAAATAATTCTCAGATTATGGATGAACAAGAGCAGGACATCTAACTGAACCGCCAATTTTCAAGAAGCCGTCACAACCGAATTGTCAGTCTTTTGATTAAGAGCTTCGTCCGGATTTATTTAATATCTCCTATGAAATTCTGACAATAATAAAAAGTAGAAACGTTTTCTTTTACCATAGAATTACCAGAAAACACTAATGATCAAAATCTCTTTAAATTCTTTGAAATTCAACAGATTTTCAAGAATTTTCAAATCGATCGACGCCCTAAATAATAATGTTTTTTTAAAAAACAAAAAAAACAAAAAATTAATAATAATTAAATAATCTTTAATAAAAATACCAAAAACTTTCACTATATACAATTTTTTTGTTTAATATTAAATTACTTTCCAAAACCACCCCTACAATTCGGGCTAGATTCAACAGTTTGATTATTTTGCCATTGATCCGGTGTTTTTGCCACAATGGATAAAGCATGAACACCACCGTGTAATTCTTCTTTTAAGAGATCGTTTACTAAACGATGCCGCTATAACATAATACAAAATTAAAATCGAATTTTTTTTTTTTCATCTTTGGAATTTATGGAGTGTGATGATTACTGACCTTTATTAAAGGCACATTCGAAAAGTCATCTGAAACAATAACAACTTTAAAATGTGTTTCGGCATTTTTTGGTACATTATGCATATAGGATTCATTAATTATTTCTAAATACGATGTTTTTAATGCCGTTGTTATTTTTTGACGAATTGAATTTTCAATAGGTTTATCTTCGGACATATTTTTAATGCTTGTATGAATCAATCGAATTAAATTTTTAGAATTTTTACTTGAAATTTTTGTTTGATTTAATAATTTAAAAGTATACATTTAGTTTTCAGATCAAAATTTCAGATTTAAGAGGTTAGGTTTATTTAATATTTATAAATAAAAATTAACAGAAATCAGCTGGTATTCAAAACAAGTACACAATTCCTTATTTCTAGGGTTCATAAAATACTACTGATGACATTAGAGCGACGAGTGATTTGGGATGGTTCCACTGAATTGTATATTATTTTGGTTGATAGTTTTTTATTTAGCATTAATATAAAATTTGCAAAAATGTCTTTAGAATATCGTTTTGGTAAATCATGTTTGAAAAATCCCGAATTAGATATAAAAAAAACCTGACTTCTTTTTTCAAATGCCTGACATTTGAATTTCTTTTAACCTTAATCACAAATGAAATCAAAGTTGTCACAAACGATTAACATTGGATAAAAGTTAAAATAAAAAATTTTATATTTAGTATTGGCTAAAATAATAATTTTATTTTGTATATTTCTACAATTATCAATGGCTGAGAGGCCTTCTATTGTGGATTCTGTAATTTAAGTGAAGTCTTACGATTAACTTCAAATGTAAATTCAACATATGACGGTCCTGATAAATTGTACCGCGAGTAGCTATCTATACGCATACACATATAAAACACCCGGGAATGTTTGTTTTTGACATAAACGTCAAAATTTTAAATTGTATATAAAAATTGATTAAATTAAATTTAATTATGCATGATAAAAATAATAATAGTAATTAAATTATTTTTATAAAATGAATTCTTCAAAAGAATCATTAGATAATTCATTTAACGATATAAATTTTTCCCAGGAAGTTTTCAATCGTCTACGACGATCTAAAAAACGAAAAAGTTCAAAAACTGTGTTAACAAAGTGCCGAAATATAGGATTATCGAAAAATAATGGCATTCCAACCCAAAACCAATCGAAAAAATTTGAGAAAACTCAACAAAGTGTTGTAAACGATAACTCGAATGCATCATCAATTATATCAACACAACAATTACAAAAATTAGAATCATGGGGTCTTCCACCAGGTGTTCTAGCAAAATACGAGGAACGTGGTATCAAAGAAATGTTCCCATGGCAAGTTGAATGTTTAAGTAACATTAAAATTCTAAACGAACATGCAAATTTAGTTTATTCGGCTCCAACATCAGCTGGAAAGACCCTTGTTGCTGAAATTCTCGCAATCAAAACGGTACTCGAAAGACAGCGAAAAGTATTAATAATACTACCATTTGTCTCAGTTGTACGAGAAAAAATGTTCTACTTTCAAGACATATTTCGATCGAATGGTGTACGAGTCGAAGGATTTATGGGTTCGTATAATCCTCCAGGTGGTTTTTCAAAAGTTCAAGTTGCAATTTGTACGATTGAGAAAGCGAATAATATTGTAAATCGTTTATTAGAAGATAATAATATCGAGGAAATTGGCGCAGTTGTTATTGATGAATTACATTTATTAGGGGATCCAAGTCGTGGTTATTTACTTGAATTACTCCTTACAAAATTACTTTACATATCAAAGAAAAAACCCGAATTTAAAATTCAAATAATCGGCATGTCAGCAACATTGCCGAATTTAAATTCGCTCTCAACATGGCTAAATGCCGAACTGTATAAAACCGATTTTCGTCCAATACCATTACTCGAACAATGTTACTTTAATGGAATGTTATACGATTCGAAATTTAAGGTACTTCGAAAAATTGAACCAAATGTAGATATCCCGAAAGACATGGATAATATTATACAATTCTGTCTCGAAACAATCTATTGTTCATGTTCGGTGTTAATTTTTTGCTCGGCAAAAAACTGGTGTGAAACATTAGCTCAACAAATTTCGAATACATTTCGTCAACTTGGACGTTCCGAATCACCGTTGGGAGCGTGTTTACGCGACCAATTAAAAACGGAATCGATTATTGAAGTTTTGGAACAATTAAAACGTTGTCCTGTTGGTTTGGACACGATTTTAAAGATCACTGTATCCTTTGGTGTAGCATTCCATCATGCTGGCTTAACAATCGATGAACGTGATATCATCGAAGGTGGATTTCGTAGTGGAGCCATTCGAGTACTTGTGGCCACATCGACACTTTCTGCTGGAGTGAATTTACCAGCACGACGTGTTATAATACGTTCCCCAATGTTTGCCGGCAAACCGATGGACACTTTAACATATCGACAAATGATAGGTCGTGCTGGACGAATGGGAAAAGATACAGCGGGCGAAAGTATACTTATATGCCAAAAAAATGAAAAATTTGCCGCAGAACAATTACTTTCGGGGCAATTAAAACCAATCGCAAGTTGCTTAGAAGGTTCGGGACGTTTAAAACGTGCTATTCTCGAAGTAATCGCAAGTGGTGTGGCAATTTCACCAAACGATGTTCAACTATTCACCGAATGTACTTTATTAGCATCGACTGAAATGTTTGATGAAATTGAGAATCCAATCGAGGAAACTGTACTTTTTTTGCTACGCAACGAATTTATCCGTTTGCAAAAGAATGAAGCGAATCAAATGCAATATGTTGCGACATCACTTGCAAAAGCATGTTTATCATCCGCCATGCCTCCGGAAGAAGGCCTAACATTATTTGCAGAATTAGAAAAAGCTCGTCAATGTTTTGTTCTCGAATCGGAGCTGCATATTATTTATTTAGTTACACCATACAGTGCGTGTAATCAATGGGGAACTATTGATTGGATGTTCTACCAAAGTTTATGGGATCAATTATCACAAGCGGATCAACGTGTTGGCGAACTAATCGGTATTAGTGAGAGTTACATTGTTCGTGCAATGGCCGGACGATTAAATAACTCAAAATCTCAACACCGCTTACACTTACATCGTCGTTTCTATGTTGCCCTGGCACTACGAGAATTAGTCGAAGAAGTACCGCTGTCAACAGTTGCCGAAAAATATAAATGTAATCGCGGTTTATTACAATCGTTACAACAATCTGCGTCTACTTTTGCGGGAATGGTCACGGCATTTAGTAAACAGCTGGGTTGGAGTAGCGTCGAATTATTAGTCTCACAGTTTCAAGATCGTCTACAATTCGGTGTGAATCGTGAATTACTCGATTTAATGCGAATGCCATCGTTAAATGGTATTTGTGCGCGATTATTATTTAACGCAGGCATTGAAACAATTGTTATACTCGCATCGACTGATGTATGTACCTTAGAAAATATTCTAACGAGAGCTGTTCCCTTCGAACGGGAAAATGGAGGGGAAACCGATTATGAGAAACGTAAAAAATTAAAAACCGTTTGGATTAGTGGCAAAAATGGTTTAACCGAACGTGAAGCCGCCGAAATGTTAATAATTGAAGCACGAAATTTTCTAAAATATGAAATGGGTATTGTCGAAGCGAAATGGGATAATGAAGTTACTTCGAATTCTATACACCATAATACTGACAATACACAAGACTCGACAACGAAACTTTACGTTACTTTAAATTCAATTACGCAAACATCGAAATATTCGACGCAAAATACTAGTGGAGGTCTTAAAGATAATGTAATCGAGAATTCTGATTTAGCAATATCGAAAACTTTTGAACAAGAAAAGACTCAGGAAATCATACCTGCGATTATTGATGATAATTCTCGAACCTCGAAATTATCTGATATTAAGAATTCGTTACCTCAAACTTTTATTTTAGAAAATTCCAATAATTCGAAACAATTCGTAAATGTGGAAATCAATTCTGAAATGTTTGAATCCGATTCTATGTTCAAAAACAATTCTACAACTGAGACTTTAGAAATGAAATTAACTTCTCCAAAGAATAAACAAGATTCAAACAGTAAAATTGAATCGAAAAGAGAAAAATCTACCAAAAATTACGAAGAAATTAATTTATTTGGATCTGAAACCACGTTCAACAATATTTGCATATCTGAGAATTTAGAATCGATTTCAACTGTCCCCAAAAGTGAGGAAGCTCCGAAAACAAGTAGAGAAAAAATAAATAAGACTAAATACTGTGAAAATGACGATTTAAACTCGAAAATATTTGGATCTGAATCCACGTTCAACAATATTTGCATATCTGAGAATTTAGAATCGATTTCAACTTGCTCCAATAGTGAGGAAGATCTGAAAACAAGCAGAGAAAAAATAAATAAGACTAAATACTGTGAAAATGACGATTTAAACTCGAAAATATTTGGATCTGAATCCACGTTCAACAATATTTGCATATCTGAGAATTTAGAATCGATTTTAACTGTCCCCAAAAGTGAGGAAGCTCCGAAAACAAGTAGAGAAAAAATAAATAAGACTAAATACTGTGAAAATGACGATTTAAACTCGAAAATATTTAGATCTGAATCCACGTTCAACAATATTTGCATATCTGAGAATTTAGAATCGATTTTAACTGTCCCCAAAAGTGAGGAAGCTCCGAAAACAAGTAGAGAAAAAATAAATAAGACTAAATACTGTGAAAATGACGATTTAAACTCGAAAATATTTGGATCTGAATCCACGTTCAACAATATTTGCATATCTGAGAATTTAGAATCGATTTCAACTGTCCCCAAAAGTGAGGATACTCCGAAAACAAGCACAGAAAAAATAAATAAGACTAAATCCTGTGAAAATAACGATTTAAATTCGAAAATATTTGGATCTGAATCCACGTTCAACAATATTTGCATATCTGAGAATTTAGAATCGATTTCAACTGTCCCCAAAAGTGAGGATGCTCCGAAAACAAGCACAGAAAAAATAAATGAGACTAAATCCTATGAAAATGACGACTTAAACTCGAAAATATTTGGATCTGAATTCACGTTCAACAATATTTGCATATCTGCGAATTCAGAATTGATTTCAACTGTCCCCAGAAGTGAGGAAGCTCCGAAAACAAGCAAAGTAAAGATAAATGAGAATATTTGTACGAAAGAAGAAATTTTGGTGTCGAAATCATCACCTCTGGCAACTAAAAGAAATATTTCATCGTTTAAAACACCTGACAGTTTTAACGATGGAATATTTGAAGAAACACCATCGGCTTTTAATCGTGTACAAATCGGTGCAGAGGAATTTGCTACAGCTAGTGATTATTACGTTTTAGAAAATAATTTTTCATCAAAAATGGAATTAAATATTTCTGGTATGAATTTAAAAACAGCAAAAAGTTATGACTGGTCCACAATGGATAATGGACAATTATCCGATTTGGAAAATAATAAAAATTTCTTAAATGATACAAACAAAAGTGGAAGTTTATTCGAAGAAAGCATTTTAATCAATTCGAATATTTGTAAAATTTTAGATAATCAAATCGAAAACCAAATAGAAACGAATAATAATTTGAATAACTCAAATAATATAGATGAAAATCAATTAAAAAATTCATTTTTAGAACAAGCATTTGATAGTTTTACAACTGACGATAATTCAAAAAGTATCGATGATGATATTGTATTAAATTCAAACGATGAATCGATTGGAAGTCCAGGTTTTGATAGAACGGGAAAATCATTATCCAAATTGCATGAAAATACCAAGCGAAAATTATTGTTAATTAATAAATCAACGAAAAATGAAATTACAATAAATAATAAACGTATTTTAAAAACAATATCATCAATTGAAAATAAAAAAAATAAAATTGAGATAATAAATTTACCAAAAAAAGATAAAATTGAGAAAAAAATTTCACCAAGACAATTACGAAAACATCATATTAAAACATTAATTACTCTAAATCAAAGAGATCAAATTGACAAATTAAATTTATCAAATAAATATAAAAAAGATAAAATTGAGACTATAATTTCTTTAAATCAACGTAAAAAAGATAAAATTGAAACAATAAATAATTTAAATCAACTTAAAAAAAATAAAATTGAGACAATAATTTCAACAAATCAAATTAGAACAGATAAAACTGAGATAATAACTTCACCAAGTAAATATAAAAATCATAAAATTGAGACAATAAATTCATTAAATTATCTTAAAAAAGATAAAATTGAGACAGTAAATTCTTTGAATCATCTTAAAAACGATGAAATTGAAAGACAAAAACTACATCAAACTGATAAAATTGAAACAATAAATAATAAAAAAGATAAAATTGAGAAACCAAGCAATAAAATTGAGATATCCTCAAATAAACGTATAAAAGATCAAATTGAAATATTAAATAATAAAAAAGATACAATAAAGATGCCAAAAGATAAAATTGAGACACTAAAAGATAAAATTGAGACACCAAGCATTAAAATTGAGTTATCTTCAAATAAACGTAAAAAAGATAAAATTGAGACACTAAAAGATAAAATTGAGACACCAAGCGATAAAATTGATATATCCCCAAATAAACGTAAAAAAGATCAAATTGAAATATTAAATTCATCAAATCAACATAAAAAAAATAAAATTGAAGCATTCAAAGATAAAAATGTAAAAATAATTTCACCAAGCAACAATAAAATTGAAACGATTCGTAGTAGAAAAAGTTTACGTACACGAAAAATCGATCATATCGAAATAATCGATGTATGTAAAAATCGAAAATTATTCGATACAATTACAAAAAAATTACTCTCAAAGCATGTGATAACAATTTCCGTGGCGTGTGAAAAATTTATTACGAGTAAAAGTGAAATTGGAAATCGTATGATACGATATCGTAGCGGTTTAAAAACGAACAAATCAAATTCCGCTAATCGATTTGTAATTAATGATCGACAAATAATTGGATTTTCCATTTATTATGAACATAATATTGTATATTTTTTTTCGCTGAGTGCGGATGCATTTGTACCGGAAAATGAGGTTATGGACTTCTTGCAAAAGTTATTTTCAAATATCGATTTAACTGTTTATCAATTCGATGCTAAAGAACAAATAAAATTATTGTTACAATTAAAATTTTCTATTTATTGTAAATATCTTGATCCAAAAATTATCGAATGGCTTTTTGATCCAGAAAATCGAGAACAATGTCTACATAATTTGGTAGGTAACGTTTTGGTCTAAATGTCACAACATTTCGCTATAAATTTTTCGATTATAGATGTACTCGTTTAAATTATCACCCCAAGTGTGAGGCACTTAATCGCTTAACTGATTTAACTTTTGTTCCCGGTTTTTTGAATTCGAACGAAACTCAAGACGTGATGACACGGGAAGGGTAGTCCTAACAGTCTCAGTCCTTTCGTAAGAAGATCCATAATATTTGACATGTTTCGTTTTATATAAACATTTGTAAATAGGCGGCTTATTATACTGCTCTCGTTGGATATACTGCAAATAAATCTCACGCCTCCTATAATCGTTACACTTATTAAAGATAAGGCCTTTTTCCTCTGAAGATTTAAAAAAAATCGCTAGATGGCATCACAAGTGTTTTGAATTTTTTTTTTTTAATTTCTGGCTTCAGCTATACAGCCATTAACTAAAGGCCTTTTATTTATTTTCAGAGCAAAAGGTTAATTGCGCCATCTAATAATTTTTATTTTTATTATAGGTTCGAAATTATACACCCGAATTAAAAGATTTAGCAAAATTAGCGGGAAAAAGTAAATATCAGGAAAGTATCGCATTGAATATCGATAGTTCCATATCGGGACGATTAAGATCAGCTACGGAAGTACTATGCACATGGCATATAATTGAAGCACAGCAAGCGAAAATCATCGAGCAAAAATGGAACATGCGGAAAATTTTAAATGTGGAAATGGGAACCATAGTGTGTTTAGCAAACATGGAAGTGATTGGATTTGGTGTGAATACCGAACAATTGGATCATATACTATCACTGGTTCAAGAAAAAATGGCTGAAATTGAAACCGAATGTTTTTCAATAGTGGGACGCCATTTTTCGCTGTCTTCATCAACTGAAGTGGCAAAAGTATGATAGATAGTATTTATTAATCAACCATTTTTTAACTTCCCGCTAAGAAAATTGAAGATTTTCAAAAATCGGGAAGTTATTGGTTTTACCCCGTTTTGAAAAAATCGAGTTTTCATCAGATATCGACGTTTTGAGATTACAGGAAGCTTCACTGACTACCCCTACGAGGTTGTCACTATGTCTGTATGTATGTGTGTGAAAGTATGTGAACCGCTTATAACTTTTAAACGGCTCGACCGAATACATCGCACGCAGTTGGTACCATTCGAAAGAGCTCGACCAAACTTAGATTTTGAATACGATTCGAACTGGTAGATTTTGAGAAATCTCAAAAAAACTAAGGAAAAATTTTTTTTGTAATAACTTTTAAATGGCTCTATCGATCAACTCCAAAATCAGCTCTTAACCTTGATAAACCACGTCGATCAACGTCAATCGGGTTAAAATCGGATAATTCGTTCAAGAGATATCGTGACGAAAAATTTCAAAAAAAGTTTTTTTTTTACATAACTTCGACATTTATTTTCGGATCGTTTTTGATGAAACAAAATAATTATTAAAGCTCTAAAAACCTCGTCGATCGCCGCCAAGAACGTGAAAATCGGTTCATTAGTTCGAGAGATATCGTTAACGAAATATTCGGGAACAAGTGTTTTTTTAACGCCAAAGCTCAAAAACAAAATTTTAAGCTCAAAATCATTGTAATATGTTAAATTTTAAGTGTTAAGTATGGAATATTGAAAGTTATAAGTACTTAAGATATTTACAAATATTCATATTTCAAAATGGGCGCAATAAAATTCAAAATGACCGAAGACAAGTTTGTTTAATATCATAAATTTAAAAGCTACGTATTTCAAATAATATCAGGAAAAACTTTAAAGCTTTTTATCTGATCTAAATCTAATGAAAAAATTTATTTATTTTCTTTTTTGCAGATATTAAAATTTGCTAAAACCCGTAAAAAATCCGTATCAACGAATAAACAAGTTTTAGAAAAATTAGAAAATCCATTGGCAGCATTAATAATATTATGGCGAAAATTAAATTCAATTCTAACAAAATCATTATTTCCAGTGTTACGTGAAATGAATGGTACTCGAATCTATTGTTCGAGTGATAGCTTTAATGCAACCGGACGAATTACAATGTACGAACCAAGTTTACAAAGTATACCACGTGACTTTGCGATTACAATTGATGCGTCCACATTAATGTTAAGTGTACGCAGTGCATTTGTCCCAAAAAATGGTTATGTATTGATTTCGGCGGATTATTGCCAATTGGAGTTACGATTGTTAGCGCATTTTTCGCAAGATAAACGTTTGTGTGCGATAATGCATTCGGATGATGATGTCTTTCAATTAATCGCTGCTAAATGGAATCGAATTCCAATTGATGAGGTATGTAATATATTTACAGTGTGTCCCCCCAGTACAAGTTTTGTTTTGGTTTAGAGTAATATATTTACAGTGTGTCCCCCCAGTTCAAGTTTTATTTTGAGTACAAAGAGTGATTTAAATAATTTATTTCATTAAAATCGGGAATTGTAGAAATTAGCGCCTACGCATGCGCGCCGTATATTAGGCAGCTCTGAAATTTGCTTGGGATCATCTGGGATCCAATCCGAATATTCATATCAAATTTCATCAAAATAAAAACTGTAGAAATTTTTGCAATGGCCTAAAATGCATTTTGCAAACGGAACTATTCCAATCAGAGATCAAAAAAAATTGTGTATCCCATAAGTGATAACAATGCTGCATCTAATTTCGGGAGGCTCTCGGAAACAAAATCAAAATTGCAAATCCAACATTATTTAATGCTTGAATAATTAAGTTTTTTAGGATAATAGTCTGAAAGCACGTTCCAAAATACAAATTTTTTGTTTGTTTTTGTTTCTTTGATTTTGAACAGGTAAACGAAACTATACGAAATCGAGCGAAACAGTTATGTTATGGAATTATTTATGGAATGGGTGTAAAAACATTAAGTGATCAATTGGATATCGATGAAAATCAAGCAACGGAAATGATTGAATCATTTAAAAATACTTATCCAAAAATACGTGATTTTATCGAGGCTACAATTGAAAATTGCCGTAAATTGGGTTATGTTGAAACACTGTATGGACGACGAAGATATTTGGAACATATCAATAAATCCAATTCGTTAAAAAGTACGTATTTACTGTATGGATCTTGTCAAATTAGACCTTTTGCAAATTCTTTTCCGTTGGATCTTTAAGTTTTCCTAGACTTTTTTTTTTAACTTCAATTGGGTTTTGGTTTTCTATTCATTATCAACATTTATTTCTATTAAAACCCATTCAAATTATTGAATCGAAATGAATTGGAAATAATTGCAAATTAAAACCTACTCATTCCGATTCAAAATTTAGAATAGATTTTAATCGGAAAAGCAATTTATTCCGATTAAAACCTGGTTTTAAATGGAAATAATTGTCTATTAAACCCCATTTATTCCAATTCATAGTTTCGAATCGGAAATTTAAAAAAACATCGGTTGAATCCTATTAATTTCCAAATAATTCTGATTCAAATACAAATGGATTTTAAATCGGACATTTTTATTAGATTCAAAAAGTAACTTATCGTGGATTATTTTAGGTCAAGCTGAACGACAAGCTGTCAATACAACAATTCAAGGATCGGCAGCGGATATCGCTAAAACAGCAATGGTTCGAATCCGGAAAAAAACTATGGAACATTATAATAATGACGATGTGAACAAAATCGTGAATTTAGTTTTACATATGCACGATGAATTAATTTACGAAGTGAAAATAACCGAATTGAATCCAATAATGGCCATCATAAAACATTGTATGGAATCGGCTGTACATTTATCGGTTCCATTTCCAGTAAAAATTAAATACGGTTATTCGTGGGGTGAAATGAAAAATTGTTGAGAGTGTGGCAGAACATCCAAGTCGGTAACATCTACCATTTTGGATGATTTTTTGCTTGGATTTATGGAAGGGGAGATTTCGAAAATATGCATTCAATTTAACAATTGAATTCATAATCTTTGAGGTATCGCCTTAAATCCGCGATCCAATTTCGGATAAATTTCAAGCGGTACATCGAAAACTATTCATCCAATTGTAAAATGATATTTTTGGCTTTTTTAGACCTCAATTAGCAACAAAAAATTTGGAAAACGGTTGACCCTAAAGGCCATCCCTGCAACTTACCGCTAATTCCATACCTAAGCACTTAAAATGTAACATATTACAATGATTTTGAGCTTAAAATTTTGTTTTTGTGGTTTGATGTTGAAAAAACACTTGTTCCAAAATATTTCGTTAACGATATATCTCAAACGAATCAACCGATTTTAATCGGATTGGCGGCGATCAACATGGTTTATCAAGGTTTATTAAGAGCTGACTAGTTTTTGGAGTTGATCAATTGAGCCGTTTAACAGTTATTCCAAAAAAAACCACATTAAAAAATTTTTTTCTTTAGTTTTTTTGAGATTTCTAAAAATCTACCAGTCCGAATCGATCCAAATTATATTCAGAATCTAAGTTTCGTCAAGTCCTTTCGAATGTCACCAACCGCGATGAAATCCAGTTCCGGTTTTGAACGTAGCCGTTCAAAAGTTATAAGCGGTTCACATACTTTCACACACATGCATACAGACATAATCTCGCAGGGGTAATCAAGGAAGCTTCCTGTAATCCTCAAAACTTCGAGATCTGATGAAAACTCGATTTTTGCAAAAACGGGATTAAACCAGATTTTCTTTAATAAGATCCTGGGGTCATCCATGTTTTACGCCACCAGGGGGAAAAATCCTAGAAATGTATTATTTACGCCTTTTACGCTTACGCAAAATAAAAAATGTGATAATAATTTATTTTCAAACTTATATTTTATTTTTCATACATTTTTTTATTTTTTTTTGTAATTATTAATATTTTCAAAAAACACAAAGTCTATGACGATAATGAATTTGTATTTTCTTCTCCCCCATTAACCGTTACAGATGCTGGAATATTTAATTCTTCTTGTTTCGCTCGGATTTTATCCTGTAATTCACCATATCGTGCTTGTAATTCACGTTCTCGTTCCAATTGTCTATTTACATCTTCAGTTAAAGCCTAGAAAAAAATTAATTCGAAATTAAAATAATTTTTTGAATTAAGTTCTTCAGAAAATGAGATCATCAAAGACCCAATACGAATATTTGTGGTAAATTTCATTAAAATCGGATAATAATTGTAGAAATTAGTGTGTACGCATGCGTCATTTACCAGACAGTTCTGAAATCTGCGATCCAATTCGTATATTCGTATCAAATTTCATGAAAATCGGATACGGATTGTAAATTTATTGTCGGGCCCCATAAGGTGATATATATTTCAAAAATGAATTTTATAGCTCACACAAAAAGTTCAATTTAAATTGAAATACTTACAGCTATTCGCCGTGGTAGCGCAGCTTTCTCTTGTTCCTGTAAAAATTTAAATGTTGATAATTCTAAATTCGCTTGTTCAATCTGTTCAAATGTATCCTGGATCTTTTTAATTAACGCTTGGACACGTGACTGATAGCCACCAGTTAAAATACGTAATTTCTTTTCCATTTTAGCCGCTTGCTTGGCCTCTTTTGCCATATGATTACGATTCTGTTCCAGGCGTTTCTCAGCCGATTCTAAACGATCTTTTTTACTTGCTAAATTCGCACGTGTATAACGATTTTGGCTTGGTAAGAATAAAACTTGTGCCAAACATTCCTCCCATACTTGCGTGTACGCATCCAATGATAATTCACCATGGTTCATACCTAGGATAAGCAAAAAATATCAAACATAAATAGAGGTTCATAACTAGGATAATCAAAAATATGTTACAAAATTAGAGGTTCATAACTAGGATAAAGGTAAGGATTAATTATTTTTTAAAAACTGACCTTGTTTCACGACTTCCATCTCTTTTTTAAGCATGTTTCGTGCTACATCCAGCTCAAGCTTATCAATATTATCGTACGGATGTTTTTCCAGGTATGCTAAGTGTTGGGCTTGTGTAAGAACTTGTTTTTTGCCAAGTTGTTGCTGAAGCGGTGTAATTGGATCCTTGACCGCATCATAATGTAACATTGTAACCATTTCTTGTTTGATTAATTCTTCAGCCTTTTGGAGATCGGTTAACGAATGACTGTCGTGCGGTGGTCGTAACACAGCTAAATTCACTTCCAGTGGTCGTGGAAAATCACGTTGAATTACTTGTGAACGTAATGCTAGTTCTCGTTGTCCTTGGGAAAATGAAAAAACAATTTAAAATCTCCAGGCTAGAAATACTTATACGGATTTTCAGAGGAAAGTTTTGATTTTCTTACCCTTCATATTCTTTGGGTTACTAAGTTGAAGTTTGTGGGGCAA
>JAEMTY010000039.1:0-85638 GCA_020423425.1 Chrysopa pallens
AAATCGAATTTTCAATTGGTAAATTTAAAATTGACAAAAGAAACTGCACCGTTGAAGGTGTTTTAACCATATGTAAATCTATCTAAATGTAATTGTTGTGTTATGGTATGGATATGTTTCAAGTTACCTATTGAATGGATTCATTTCGTTAGAGATCATGAAGGCGTATTGTGGTGTTATACAAACACGTATTCAGTAGCAGTTGGCTATGGCACGAGTTGACGTTTTTAGAAGATAAAATTTATATTTGAATTTTATATACAGCTTTCACTGTAACGTTAAGATTAAATAAAGAGAATATATTTTTATAATACTTTAGTGTGTAAATAAATTACAGTAATCTCAAATTAGATAATTGGGATGAAAAAATTCCTACTTATTATATAACAGAACGTTATTGACGACAAAATAACTAAAAATTGATTTCAAAGTAGTGAGTTTCCATAACTTTTCTTTTAAAATTATAATTCCTAGAATTTTTCACTGAACACCCTGTAAGTTGTTTTTGAATTTTTACTACTTTCAATTGTTTTAAAAATAAATAAATCCGTCATTATAACAATTAATTTTCTTTTTGTCGTTAATTAAGTGATACTGATCGTGAAAGAATAAAAATCTTTTTATTTGTTTATTAGAAATATTTTAACGAAATATATAATTATCGTGATATATTCTTTCGTATACATGAAAGCTTTATATGCATGACTCTCTAGTATATAGAAACCTCTATATATTTAACTCTATATGATAGTTAACTTTATGGTATTTAACTGTCAAATAATTCATTTATAAATTAATCTACTAATATAGAAGTGATAAAGATTTAGTGATATATTAAGTAGAAGATATTAGACAACAATAATTGTAGAAAGTGTTAAACGTTTAAGGTGATAAAGAGATCCGGGCAGCAATAGCTTTAATTATTGTATCTTTTATTTTAGGTGAGTGCAATACGGGCTCACATTGAAAATATTGTAATTATAGTAATTATGTAGTTAATTTAATAAAACTTTTATTTTAGACGAATCTAATCGCGTTTCTTCGCTGATTATTTATCATCCTTATAAATCAATAATCATAATCAGTAATTAGTGAAAAAATGGGAAAATTAAAATTTGTAATTGCAGTAATACCTAAACCAGATGATAACAAAACAAACATTTTGGGTGTGGTATCAATTACTGATAAACAAAAAAATTCTTATATCATGGCAAAAGAATGTCAACCAATGAGTCTACATACAGAATTAATAAAAGATAAAACATTTGGGATGATAAAATAATCAATTAATATAAGGTATGAAAAAAGAGAAGTGTGGATAAACTTAACCACTTAAATAAAAGAAAATTTATTTTGAAGTTGAAAATATGCAGTATAATGGTTTTTTGCTTGAGAAAATAGAAAATACTGAGAGAAGGCTACCGCGGCTTTGCTTTGTGCAAAATGTCGTGCAGGCCACTCAAAATCAGATCATGACTGTCGGAAGAATTTTTCTGGTAGCTCCAAGTCTATGGAACCAGACATGGGACTTCAACTGGTTCTTAAAAATCCTCTACTAGACAAATAAAATGTGAGTGTTGGTTTTTTAATTGACTATAGCCACAGAACGGAGAGAGAGTATTGACAAAATAGAAAAGTGGTCTGACATGAATCACACAAAGATTTCTTTTATGAAACCTTTCTTTAAACAAAAAGTTAATTCAACTATTGTTAATTATTTGGGATATTGTTTTACTTGTGCTATAAAAACAAATAAAAATGACGTGCAAGGTGTTGAAAATGCACTTAGAAATATAACTCCACACGTATTTGGTGATCACGAGAATTGCGGTGAATAGTGTCAGTACCGTAATATGACCGGCAATTATATTCATCATAAATTACCGGGGTCCAAACCTCTATCGGATCCGACAGATAATACGACAGATTATTCGAGCTTCGACACTCGAACTGAACACACATACACGTGACAAGTGACAAATAACCTCAACAACTCAAACGTTAAACTAACGTAGTTGGCAAGCACTCAATATAAGTCCGGTCAACCACGGGTCCGCCGGGCCCGATGGATTTACAATAGTACTGAATCGGAAAAGAAAAAAAAGCAAAGTGAATTAGACAGTGGAAGCACAAGCGAAGCAGAATATGAAACAGATAGAATCAGAAAACTAAGAAAACCAGCACCAATCGTCGTGAACGCAGAAGAAATTAAACACGAAAGTCTACTAAAATTAATTCAAGATATTAGAAAAGAACTACCAAATACAACCATGAAGCACACAAGAAAATCCTTCAGTATTTATCCACAAACCATGGAAGATTATCAAAAAATTCAATCACACCTAAAAACAAATGGCATTTACTACTACACATACGCTCATCCAGAAAGCAAAGAAAAAAAGTTCGTGATCGTGATAGGGTCTACCAAAAATTAACACCCAAGTTATTATCAATGAAATCAAGAAAACTGGCATTGGCAACCGATAAAAGTAGCAGAAATGAAATCAAAAAAAGAAAACAATATGTTTCCATTCTATTACTTATCAGTCAAGCCAGAAACAGACGTCAACATTATTTATAAAATAAAGAGCATCGATGCATACCTCATCAGAGTAGAGCGCTACGTTAATCCAAGACAAGGAACACAATCCTACAATTGCCAAGACTTCAGCAGCCAGCAATTACAACCAGGTAACGGAAACTTCAATATCTGATAGGACAAATGTTACAAATAATCTGGTAAATAATTTAAACACAATAAGTACAGAAAATATAAACATAATAAGTTCATTCATAGCAAAAGTAAAGTCCATTCAGCAAGTATGTGATTTTACCAAAATTTTTAATCAAATTAAAATCTTAAATTCAAATCTACGTGAAAATCCTATAAATCGTCAAGCTCAGCTCAATGCTATTATAGATTTTACTACTGCTATAGGATACGAAGCTGAAGAAAAAAACAATCAAAATGGCGAATAATATTAAGAATACATTGACATTAGGACACTGGAATGCGAATGGACTGACTGATAAATGGACAGAGTTTAAAAACTTTATTTGTTCTCATGATGTAGATATAATGATGTTAAATGAAACTAAACTAGCTAAAAACAAACTTAGCAGTTTCTCAGGATATGTTGTTGTTAGACAAGATAGGCCGGGTAACACAGCAGGTGGAGGGTTAATTATTATAATCAAAAACACGCTTAATTTTCAAGAAACAAATAGAATAAATTTCAATACTAAAGAAGTATTAGGAATAAAAATAAACAACATCAATATTGTTTCTGTATACGTAGGGCCAACAATAGATAAGATACTTAACAAAATAGATAAACATGAATTAGGAAACCTATTAAATAGCTCGTCAACGGTTATATTGATAGGAGACTTCAACTCGAAACATACTCTTTGGAATTGCAAAATAAATAACTACAATGGCAAACCAATTTACGATTATGCAAATCTAAATAACTTAACAATAAAAGTGACAAATAAACTACACACTATATCCAACTAACGGTGGACTACCATCCACAGTAGACTTTGCTATTTTTAAAAATATTCAATATAACAGTACAATAGATACAGTAAACGAACTCGATTCTGACCATCTACCACTAATACTTAAACTAGAATTGCGAAAAAATATAACTAAAACTAGAACGCCTAAATTAAATTACAAAAAAGCCGATTGGCCACTCTTTAGTCACATTATATCCTCCAATTTAATATTGAGTAAACAGTTAAAAACAAAGAGTTATATAGATGTGGAAGTCTCCTATCTTACTAGAACAATAGGTAACGCACTAGAAGCATCAATACCCAAAATAAATTACAATAGTCAATTTAAATCACTTCCTGATGAAATACTCACATTAATTAGAAAAAGAAACAACATAAGGCGAGCTTTTCAGACAACAGGTCACGATACATTTAGAAAGCTGAGGAATCAGCTTTCTAAAGATATCAAAAAAGCTATGAAACTACACAACAACGAATCCTGGGATAAATAATTATAAAATCTAAAAGTAAATAACAATACATTATGGCAAACAGCAAAATCATTTACTTAAAAATCTGATGCTAGTATTCCCACTTTACACGGACGAAATGGACTTGTTTTCTCAGATTATGAGAAAGCAAATGTCCTCGCAGAACATTTTGAGTCAGTCCATCGCATCACGGAAGATGATGGCGATGAAGAGATGGAAGAGACAGTAAATAACGCATACATTACCTTATTAATACAACCATGAACACAGATGAAATAATACTCACAACACCAAGCGAAATAGCGAAAGCTATTAAAAACACAAAACCAAGAAAAGCACCTGGGCCAGACGGTATTCAGAACATTGCATTAAAAAACTTACCAACAAAAGCCTTAGTACAATTACCATATATCTATAACAGTTGCCTACAAATATCTTATTTCCTAAACGAATGGAAAACAGCAAATGTATTAGCTTTCCAAAAACCAGGCAAAGATAAACTTTTTCCACAAAATTACCGTCCGATAAGCATTTTATCAACACTTAGTAAAATATTCGAAATCATTATTTTAAGCAGAATCAAAACATTTGAAAAAAATAACAGTTTACTAATAGACAAACAATTTGGTTTTCGAGAAAAAAGAAGTACAGTTCATCAACTTGTAAGGATAACAGCATACATTTCTAATAACTTAAATATAAATAAATCTACAGCCATGATACTAATTGACATTGAAAAAGCTTTTGATACCGTCTGGCACAGAGGCTTAGTATACATACTCATAGAACTAAATTTTGCGTATTATTTGATTTAACTCATTAATAAATATTTAACAAATAGATACTTTAAAGTGGTAGTTAACAATATAGCTTCACGAAAACAAAGCATAGCCGCAGGTGTTCCGCTAGGATCAATCCTCGGCCCAATGCTCTTTTTATATTTCATCAACAAAATTCCAAAAAATCCTAGAACACAAATTGCGTTATTTTCTGACGATACTGCTCTCTTTGTCGCTTCATGGTGTAAAAAGAATGCAGTTAGTCTAACACAAGAACAACTAAACAAAACAATAAAATTTTTTAACAAATGGAAAATTAAAATAAATGAAAACAAAACTGAATTAATAATTTTTAGCAACAAAACTAAAAACTATAAGAAAAAAAGAATTAAACCAGATGACTTAAACATCACAGTTAATAATATTAAAATTGATCCAAAGAATCAAGTCAAATACTTAGGTGCAATATTAGATAAGAAACTAACATTTAAAGAGCACATAAACTATACGTGCGAAAAAGCAAATAAAATAAAAGGCATACTACTTCCACTTATATGTAAAAATAGTAAATTAAGTTTAAAAAACAAATTAATATTATACAATAGTTTAATAAAACCAATTTTAATGTACGCAGCACCAATGTGGAGTAACACATGTGATACTAATATAAGAAAAATGAGGGTCCTAGAAAATAATATACTTAGAATGAAAAGTAAAGCACCACCACGTACCTCTAATATGGACTTACATAAAAAATTAGAAATAAAAGAAATTTATCATTCTATAAAAGAACAAACTGAATTATTTTATAACGAACGATTAAATCATCTCACTGTTTTCAAACAATTAATATATGACGACGTTGAAAAAGTGCCATTTAAAATTAAGCATAAGCTTCCGAACAGCTTATTACTTGATAACTTAGCTTAAGCTAAAAAGATCTGTACATATTGTGAATATTGTATTTATTTATTTAGTATGTACTATGTATAATAGACAAATAATAAATGTACAAGCCATGTATACAAAACAAAATCATAAATAAAGAGAAATTTAAAACTCAAGTCAAAGTCTCTATCGGATCCTAAGTTACGCACTTTACTCTTTAATACTATAGAAAAGTACGTAAAAGTATCTGAAAAATTAGCACCATGTGCATCTAGTCAAAGTAATGAGTCATTCAACAACATGGTAACTTCTAAACATCCGAAAAATCGACATTATGTTGTGAATTATTTGACTTTCGAGTTGCTTCTGCTGTGTAGCAGAAAAATATGTGTGAAACTGAACGAAAAACTCAGCTTATCTCCAGGGAAAAATACGACAAAATATCGCGAGTGTAAAGAAAAGGTTCGATTGACTAGAAGTATAACAGAAGCTACCGTAGAACATAAAAAACGCCGAGCAATGTTAAAAAAAACTGCAGAAATCAGCAGGTGTACGAGCGGAAAAGCAAGAAGGAGTCACGTATGAATCTGGATGCGGGTTGAGTGATATTTCGCAAGCTCTTCCTCAACATATTGTAACTGAAACTAATATTAATCAGAAAGTTACTCACGAAAATAACGTACATGTAGTAATTTTTGAATTAGAAACAAGTGGATAGGGAGATTCGCCGAAATTTGTCAAATTTCTGCATCTTGTGACGGAAAAGATTTTAATGTTTATATAATGCCGAGTCGAGGAATAAACGATGAAGATAGTAGGATAACTAAATTAACTATTTGTGAAGGGGAAATGTTTTTGGAAAATAATCGAGTAGAAATAAAATTGGCAAAAGAAGCGCACTTGGACTTTATAACTTACTTACAAAGTTTTGGTGGCAAAGTTATTTTACTAGCTCACAACGGATTTAGGTTTGGCGCTCCCAAAATATTGAAAGCCTCGAATAAATTGCGCATTTTAAATGAATTGTTGGAGGTCGTGATTGGTTTTGCGGATTCTTTAGAAAATTTAAAGAAAAAACTTGTTCAACGTCAATAAGAAAAAATATCTTTTAGCTTGGAAAACTTAGCTGCTGATTTTTTGTTACCTGATCAATTAAAAGGTGCCCACAATGCTATTTTTGATGTTTCCATGGTCTTCAATCTTTTTACGATAGTTGGAGTAACTGAAGAAGATGTTAGAGATCATACCAAATCTGCAATTGATATTTGGAATGCAATATTAATGAAGCCAGTTTATGCTCGCAACAAATCAGATCTAGACCCACTGAAGAAAGTTATTTCTGCTACAATAATTAATAAAATTGTCAAAGCTGGAATAACTATGTCTATATTAAAAACAGTGCACCAACAGCAGAGTAAAGTCGGTCGCTTTCATAAGATTGCAAGTGTGCATATAGTGAAAGTGCATACTAGCACTTCCATATCTCACACATTTATGAGAAAATAAATAAGGTATGCCGACCCTGAGTTTATAACATCGCAACACGAGATTTATGCAAGTGCGTACTTATGTCGATGTAGATAAAAAAAAATATAGAGATTATAAATTTAAAAAATTTATGTGCTAATATACAAATATTATATGCTATTATTTTTTTAATAATGTTGCGGAAAGCATTAAACAATAAAATATAAGACGGATATTTAAAAGAAATTTAAATATTGTACTATGATTTAAATTTAAAATATAATTAAAAAAATAGTAATAGTCAAGTGTGTATTGTGTACCATTCAAATGGATCCGTAGTATTTTGAAATATCATTATTAGACAAATAGAAGAGGTAATTTCGTGAAAGAATTAAAAATTTCTAAATTTAAAGAGGCTCTAGTTGATTTTTTAATTTAATATAAAAATAAAAAATTTAAATAAAGTATCATTGAGGAATTGTCTTTCCAGGAGCATGGAAAAGCAGATACCAAGATTTTGTACTATGCGTGTAAAATCAATTATAAAGCAAATCATGTGATCAGAACTGTTGATACTGATACTGCTGCTATAATTATGTGTTATATGCACCATCTAATTGATGAATCTCACGTTTGGATGTTTACAGAAACTGGAAGTAACTTCAGATTTGTGAATCTAACGAAGATACAAACAAAATTGGGAGAATCTATTTGTAAAAGCTTTCATGGATTACATGCAATTGCAGGATGTGATAACAATTCTGCAATATTCGGGTAATTAAAATTAAAACTGTATAAAATATTGAAAAAATGTTCATAATTCCAGGAAGTCTTTATAAATTTTTCTCACAGCTAAATCATAGAAGATAATAAACAACAAAATATCTTTAATGATATTCAAAGTTTTATATGCTCTCTATATAATATTGGTACTGAGCGGCAAATTTTTATTGATTCGCATACAGTGTATGATGTAAACGAAGCTTTTAATAAGAAGAAATTACGAAATTTTTACGCTGGTTCCCGTACCTAGCAAAAGTAAGCTATTTTTGCGAGCGAATTATGTGTTGAATATGGAAAAATTCTCAATTAAAAAACCCTAATAACATATAAACCCAAAAAATGATTGGATTCTGGAAAATGATCAATACCATTTTAAATAGTTAGAAGGGGGTCAACTTCGAATTATGTAAATCTGTAAAAACAGTATCAAATATGTAATAATGAGATAGATAAAAATATGTTTCAAAAATTTATAACTGTTTATAATTAACTAGGTTTTATTTTACTATTGCAGAAACAAACGAAGATGATGTTGATAACGATCAATCCTAGGACTGAAGTAGCGACGACGAGAATGGAGATACCAACGAGAACGATGAAGATGAGTCAAATTATTGAATATTTGTGTGAAATAAATTTCTTTTCTTGTCAATTTCATGTTTAAAAAAATAGTTCTTGAATTGTGTTTGAATTAAATAAATTTGATAAGACTTATGAATCATAGAAATTAAGTTATTAGTTTTTGCACATTGTTAAAATGTTTAATGAATATAGTTTTAAAAATTTTGTTTTTAGACTATCATTTTTATTACGTTGAATTTTTTCAGAAATTAAAAAAGAAATCACGAGACAATTTAAAATGAAAGGCTGTTGATGCGCAGTAAAAGAGCACAATAAATCGAACGCTCGTCTCCTTTTAGAAATTAGGGTTACCCTCTGTAGCATAGTGTAGATTGTAAGAACATACCGTTCAATCCATTCCAGATTTCATAAAATTGATTTTATTTCTCAGATATGCACTGTTGCCCATAGTTTACATTCCAAACGTAATAACGGGTACCCATAAAAACCACTAAATAGCGATATATACAAACCAATGTTACTTGCTGACACAAATTTCAAAAATTAATAATATAGAGTTTCTCCTTGTGTTTTGTGTATTATCTTGATGAATTAAAGGGGTAAGTGTTAAAACTTTATTATATAACATTAGTTCTGAGTTAGTTTTATGTTCTACTTTTTTTTTTTTTTTGACAAATATGTGTTTGTAGACTGTAGGCTAAATTAGGCGAATACCGCAAAATTTTTTACTCTGATTTTTTATTATATTGTTTTCTAATTGAGTATTTTTTCAGGATGATTTGCAATAAACGCCATTTCAAGGCCATAGTTATTGCGCTTAATGACGGTGAAGATAATGAAGACGGCTTGGATTTTGATTACAGCCTTGCCGATCCTGATTTTATTCCTGAATTGGAAACTTTAAAAGATAAGGCTCCTGAAGTGGACATTGATGTTGATTCCAAAATAGAAACTATAGGAAACAATTAACAACCTTCTACTAGCATGAGCATTGCACACGTGAGTACATATCTACCTTCTCAACCCAAAATCTCAAGAAAAGTTGTTCAAGACCTTAAGTCCTAATTTTCTCGATTTGGATACTCCTTTCAGTTTCTTTTACCTATTTTCAAAGGATCTAATCAGAAAAATTTCAAAAGAGACCAGCTTGTATCAAGTGCATAAAAATCTCAATGGCGCTTTCGGGTGTCAGTGAGAGTGGCTAGGCAATTTAAAGATTTGGCATATGTAATGTCTCTTGTCCAATTACACAAGATAGTCAATCACTGGAGTCCCATACTCGGAACACCAATAATATAGGAAACCATGTCATTGAACAAATTTAAGAAGATTCGTCAAAATTTATATTTCAACGACATTAGCAAAGACCTTCCTCGAAACAATTATGATCACGAACGTATACACAAAATACGTCCTATAGTAAATTTCTTGGATGAGGCGTATATCATTTCATGTTTACTTAGATCTCACAATAGCTAATGTATGGATTTTATACAAAAGAGTTTCTAATAGAAAAACCTTCAATCAGGCCGCTTATATCAGCAGATTTACCCCTGGAGATTGCTGTGACTCTTTTCAAAATCGGTACGAAACCTTGTAAGTCCTGTCAACGACCACTGGACACTGAAATTCAGGATAAAAAACATAGAGGACCTGCTCGGTATGCACCACCGATAGCCGCACGACAAACAAGACCAAATTGGATACTGGCCACATTTTCCTGGTGAAAAAATTAGTTGTAAATTTCCAAAGTGTGCTGGATCTACACATTATGTGTGCGAGAAATGCGGCGTTGCACTATGTTACAAAAAAACTAAAAATTGTTTTATAAACTTTCACCTTTCATAACACTACTAATAACTATAGATTGTACCTCTTGCTTCAGTATTGACTAAAAGCAACACTCCCTGTTTTTTTAATTTTCTTTTCTAATTATAATGTATAAAGAAATAATATATATATATATATATATATATATATATATATATATATATATATATATATATATATATATATATATATATATATATATATATATTTATATATATATATTATATTTGTATATATATATATATATATATATATATATATATATATATATATATATATATATATATATATATATATATATATATATATATAAAATTATATCTTCAAAATAAAATGAATCCCAGTTCATGAGTAATAGAGAACTAAGGCTTTTATTAAATTATTGCACAGATTAATGCAATTTACAGTGATTTTGAAGAATTTTTAAATAAGAATTTCATAACACTACTAATAACTATAGATTGTACCTCTTGCTTCAGTATTGACTAAAAGCAACACTCCCTGTTTTTTTAATTTTCTTTTCTAATTATAATGTATAAAGAAATAATATATATATATATATATATATATATATATATATATATATATATATATATATATATATATATATATATATATATATTTATATATATATATTATATTTGTATATATATATATATATATATATATATATATATATATATATATATATATATATATATATATATATATATATATATATATATATATATATATATAAAATTATATCTTCAAAATAAAATGAATCCCAGTTCATGAGTAATAGAGAACTAAGGCTTTTATTAAATTATTGCACAGATTAATGCAATTTACAGTGATTTTGAAGAATTTTTAAATAAGAATTTTATGAGGCAGCTATGAACAGATATTGCAAGTGTCCCTTACTAAAAGAAAAAGTAGGTTGTTATGTCAACAAATGTCTAATTGAAAAATTACAAATTAAGCCAAATTAAAGATGCAACAATTTTTAAAACACAAATGGAGATTATATTAAAATCTGAAAGAACAGAAATGTTCATTGTACCTAATTCGATTTTTTAGTATCATTTAACCACAAAATATATTCATACGTTGAATGGGAAGCAAATATGATATGTATAGAAAGTCTACGGCTGGAACATTAATTACAGTTTTTGACAATCCAGTATTATGGATACCTCAATAAAACACAAAAAATTATAACAAGACCTACTACTCTTGCTGAATACTATCCACTCGCAGGTAAACTAGGAATATTCCAATTATTTGAAACATAATTGACGACAATTATCATTTTGCACATGATTATGATAAAAATAATTTAATTACTTTCATAAAACTTTTCACTGATGATCAGATTGCAGATATTTTTACAAAATGTTTACGTGGGTGCAAATTAAAAAATTTATCATCTTGACTATTTAAAGAAATTATATGATGAAGGAGACGTGTTGAAATAATGATTTTGATTTGATCTGTTTTCCTTAGTTAATTCGGCCACGAACTTCATAAAAAGAAATAATTTTTTATAAGATTGAAAGATTTAAACTGGCTAAAACTTCTTTATAACATTGATGTTATTAAAAACATTTCACATGTAAAACTGTTTTCAAGCACGAGTTCGTTTACGTGTTTAATTATTTTTTAGTTCAAAATTTTTTATCACACCATATTTAATTCCAGTATTTATGATTTTAATATAAACACCAAATGTCTTTTCACAAACATTGTATTAGAAAGGTTTTCTTCTAGAATGTTTTTTTTTAAAGTTTGATTATGGGATCTTGGATTCAATAAAATTACATAGTTGAGTGAAAGTTTTATCACAAATTTCACATTCTAAGATTTTGAAAGCATTTTCAATTGTATAAATCGTTTATAAACTATAACTTCGAACAAAAAAAGTTATTTCTGTAGTATGAATTCGTTTGTATGCAGCTCAAGTATCTTTTTCAGTTTGTATTTTAAAATACATACTTAATGGGTTTACTTTTTAATGTTTCAAAATAAATATTTTATAGCAACTATAACACGAAAAAGATATTTTCTATGAGTTCGTTTTTTATGTTTAAACTTCTTTGTTGAATATTTTTTATCACAAATTACACATTTAAAAGGTTTTATACTTCAGCAAGAATTCGTTAATGTTGAATTAAAACATTTTTTAAAGAAAATCATTTATCACAAAAGTCACACACTACGACCTTGGTTCCGCGTCAGCAAAAAGTACGAAACCCTTGACACGAAATTTTGACCCAGTATTTGGTGTAGACAACCGTTACCTCGGTCCTTTGACCCACGGGGCGGTGTTTGGCCTTAGCCTCGCATCATAGAAATTTTGAAGCAGATGACGGTTATTTTTAGATATCCATAAGAGATAGACATATACCATAACGGAGTTTTCTGTAGACCTTTTGAATGTGTACAATACTTTGAGTACAATATTTTGATAAATCATATGACAATTGTGTAACCAAGACCTGCTCCTAAAGAGCGGATTCTTCCCCTAACAACAGGTGCCTTATCAACGAGCTCCTTAACAACATGCTGAACAGTATACTCCTTAAATGCACATGTTTTTGATTTCGTAGTAGATATTTTTGGGTATAAATTTAAAATAGGCTAATATTATTATTAACACAGTGCAATACCAACATAAAATTGTAACCGACTTCCAAAAATAATAATCTTCCTGCGAAAACTGCCGTTTGTATATTTGACCATTTCGAAGTATACATTTGACTGTCTTAAAGAGTCACCAATTACGGCACGAAACCAACCGATACTAATACTAATTCAGTGTCAAATTATCGTAAATTATACGCTGGTATTACGCTTGGTCACACTTTTGAGTCCTCAGAATATTTACGTTTTAACATATACCATATGTAGTGCATGTCAAGCTAATATTTCATTTTCGAAGGTGATTTCGTACCGTTATTGAATTTTTACTCTCCATAGGCTCACAACTGTTTAAAAATAATTTTTTATTTATATCATTGAATTTTATTGATTAGTAGGTAATGGTTAACTATCATTAAATGGTGAAACATCATTAAATGATGAACCAGTTAGTTTAAAATAATTTTTGATTAATATTTTAGTTAATTGATTACCCAAAAAAAAAAATCCATAATGTTTATTTTGTTTAATTATTAAAAATTATTGTAATATGAACAAATGAGTCAGCTACGGAGCAATAAATAAATAGCGCAGTGTTTTCCCAATTCAAACGGCGCAAGTTCAAATCCCTTCACCGTCAAGCAAATCAACATAATATGTATCCTCTCATTGTATCCTTTTTCATTGAAACAGAGGATATTTTTTTATAAAATTAACTTTGTTTTCAGCCTTTGTACAGCGAGTTGCATCAGCTGCAGATCCAGTTCAAGAGTAATTATAACCAGGTAAGTATCCTACTGATAGGATACAAGCATTAAGATGGTACTGCAGGAAATTCAAGAATATTAAAACATTTACTGTTGCCATATCAAACATTTGGTAAGCTCGTTAAACATGTCGCATTCTGAAATAGAACACATTCCAATGGACAAATACGATTTGTCAAGTATCAAGTTTAATGAATTACAAGCATTTTCTAGTAACGTGTGTCGATATTTCGAGGCAAATAAACGTAATTCAGATGGTGATATGTAACATTGTTCCAAATTTTTAGATTTAATAAATCAATTAGAAGGAAAATGTGAACATTTTGAACTAACCGGTTGTAATTTACAATCATCGACGTTCGATGAATCACCAACTGTATGGAATGAAAATGCTTTGATTCACATATCGATATTACATAATTTACAATCGTTAAATTACAAGAATGATGCCTATGCAGATTCGCATCTAGGTGATTCAGGTCTTATACCTTTGCCACATGACTGATTTGCATCATTGTAAGTCATATTCAAATTAATTCTATTAAGAGGCTAAACGCAACTAGAAGGCCGAAAAAAAATGTTTCAGAATGTCAAAATTTTAAATCTGATATAGTAACGACAATACATTTTAACGATTTATTCGGATTTTTTTTATATAAATTTACAGATAAATTTTTACATGAAATATAATGTTATTCATTTTTTGATTCACTTTTTTATTCGGGAGTGCAATACTGATATATAATGTTTTATAACAGGAATAATTGAATATTGAAAAGGTTTTTTTGAAGAATTTTCAAAGCTCTGTTGACTTTTTGTATCTTTAGTAAAGTTAATCTTACATGTTCGCGCAGATGAATTAGTTACTAAGTATCGAAATGATTTGGAAGAGACTTTCGCGAATGAATGTATTCATTTGCACTGGCAACTCAAAGATTCTCTAATGAACACGAAAGATATTCGTTCCGCGCAAGGAATATACAATTTTTTGCATTCTCAAAATCTTCAAGATGTTTATCCAAATGAGGACATTGCTCTACGTATTTTTTTGAGTATTCCGGCTACGAACTGTCCAGGAGAAAGATCTTTTTCCACCTTGAAAAGAGTAAAAACGTATTTACGCGTAAGTATGGGCCAAGAGAGACTCAATGCTTTAGCACTACTGTCAATTGAAGTTCAGCTAGTTCAAGAAATTGATTACAATGACATAGTTGATGATTTGCTCAGACGAAAGCCAGAAAAAAGATATTTAAAAATTAAGTTATACATTATAGTTTAAGAAAACTGACAGTTATTTATGTTGTTAATATTTATTTGTATTGTTTAACAATTATACTTTTACGAAATAAATATTATATCTGAATAATATGAACGGTCTCAAAGAAATAAAATTTCATCCTTTAAAAAGGGCGGCGAATCAGACAGGGCCTAGGGCGGCAAAATACTTAATCCGCCACTGTCAGAGCCAAGATAAGGTATTCTTTAAAATATACACTTAGTTCGTTTTAACTGTTTTAATTCTTTTGTTTATCATTATAACTCAAATGCGTCTTAACTGAACAGTAGTACGTACACAACTGATTCTTATAACTCCTGTTCAGTTGTACATTATAAATTAAGTATGTTTACATTGTATAAAATATGAATTAAGTATGTTCAAATTATATGAAACTAATTCGCTGACAACTCGGCTAAACTGACAACTGATTGTCCTCAATCTGACCCGCCTTCCTTCTCCACATCTTCTTGATTCGTTTCTTCTATATCTTCACCTTCTTGATCGGATTCTTCGGTCTGTTCGTCTTCATGAGGAGGTAGAGTACTCCATGGTTTCATTCTATCCGTCGTATATATGGAATTGAAAGTTCGTTGTGTCCGTTTGGCTCCGGGGATGTCTTCCAAAACATATCGGTCGTTCCCTAGAATTTTAGTCATAATATACGGGCCTTTGTATTTGGCTGCTAGTTTCTTAGAATCACCACACGCAGCTATTTCTCGTTTGATTAGCACCAGATCGTCTACGTTATATTTATGTGGAGCTATATGTTTTTTATCAAACCGTGTTTTTTGGTAAGATTGGTCCGTTTTAATACATTCTTCAGCTTTTGTCCTTAGTTGGTTTCGAACTTCTTCGAAACTGCCTACTTCTCGTTCGTCGTCTTGTAATGCCAGAATTAGTTTATTCGCTAATGGATTCCTGGGCTCGAATCCAAATAGCAGTTCATGCGGCAATTGTTTAGTGGTTCTATTCTTCGTGCTGTTCAATTGCCACTGTATTGCCTTAAGGTGCTGATCCCAGTCCCCTCCATCCGCTCCTTGACACATGCTTGCCACCGCAGTAGATACAGTTTTGTTATATCGTTCCACTTGACCGTTAGCTCTCGGTGTTCCGGTTGCATTTTGAACTAGAAGCATGCCATGTTCGTCACAATAATCTTTGAATAATTTTGCCGTAAAAGCTGTCCCTCGGTCTGTGATTATTTTTTTTCGGTGGCCCAAATATAGTGATTGTTTCATCTATCGCGAAACAAGTGAGTTTTGCTGTTACGTCTTTTACAGGTTTTAAAATCAGGAATTTTGTGAAGGTATCGACGAGGGATAATATGTATTGGTTCTTTTTACGACTTTTCGGGAAAGGGCCAAGGTGATCTGCGTGCATTGTATCGAAAGGTATAGGTACTTTGTCGACGATGTTTATCTCCGCTTCTGTCTGCCCGCTTTTTACTTTATAATAAGTGCATTCTACGCACGCTTTTATAAACTTCGTGACGTACTGTCGCATACCAGCAAACCAGAAATATTTTTGTAAGTCTTGTAATGTTTTCTCCACAGCGAAGTGTCCTACTTCGTGGCTTTGTTGCACCACCTTCCATCTCACTGCCAGAGGTACAACCCATCCCAGTCCATTCGTGGCCTTACGACACACTCTTTCGTTTTTAAGTTTGTAATCGGTGTGTACTTGCTTTTCTTCGTTTGTTTTCGCATCTCGATGTAAAATTTCATATATGTTTTTAATTTTGGTATCTTGAAGTTGCATGGTGAGAAGCCAATCTGCCACAGATATTTTGAGAGCCATAACGTTTAGATTCGCTGTTTCTATCTCATGCCCCGTTTCACTTGGATTTCTGCTTAGCGCATCTACATATTTCATCCTTTCTCCAGTATATTGCTTACTTTCGTCTGCTTTGGGGATTTGGTAGTATCCGCTTGCTAAATCCAAAGCGGTAAAATATTGTTGGTTCGGTAATTTGTCGATGACCTCATCCATGATCGGTATTGGTATTTGCATTTTCCGTGTGACGGCGTTTATTTTCCGATAATCTATGCAGAGATGTTCTTCACCTGTTCGTTTTGCCACCAGATGTAGCAGGCTAGCATACGGAGAACTTGATTTTTGTACTATTCCTGCTTGCATTAATTCGTCTACCATTTTATTGATTTTTTCACGCTGAGCGTAGGGTGCTCGATAGGATCGACTTTTGATTAGTTCGGAGGTATTTAATTCTATTTTCATTTTAATCATTTCCGCTTTTTCCAGTTCCACAAGTTTTTCGGCAAAACATCCACGGTAGTTGTTAATTATTTCTAGTAATTGCTTCTTTTCTTTATCCTGAATATTCCTGTTCATTTCTACATCATCTTCAACTATAATTTTCATTTGTTGTACTTTCAACTCGTCACCTTTTTCTTTTGTTTCTTCGTATGGTATTTTCTCTATTTTGAATTTATTTCTCTCTATAGTGATTTTTAGATCCGGCCTATCTAGAGCTGTTTTACCTACTATTAAGTCGTCTTCCTGTGCGTTGTCAGGGATGATTATTACCTCCACTTCAATGTCAATTTCGTCGAACGTCATGATGAATGTCCCCTTTCCTTCACTCATACAGAATCCATTTCCAAATCCGTAAATTTTTCCCTTGTATGGTACGTATTTTAGGCCCATTTTTTCGGCGATTGATTTTTTCATAGTAACGACGTCACTTCTTAGATCGAAAAATCCTATCAGTTCGCGTCCGTCATTAGTTACTACTTTGTAGTACTCGTTTATGTCCCTTTTATCAACATTGACTGTGTTGACCCGTTTTTTATCGAAGTTGATCTTGTTTTCTTCATTGTAATTCCTCACTCGACAATCGGCATCCGATTGCTCTGCTCTGTTGCATTTTGTACATCTTGTTCTTCGTTGTGGTTTTGGACATTGGAGAGAAATATGGCCGTATTCAGCGTAATTGAAGCATTTTGGCGAATTTTTTTCTTCTCGCTTTGGGAATTCCCCAGATGAAATTGGATTTATCCCTGTATTAGTTTCCGTTTTACTTTTAATCGTGTTTTCGAAAATTTTGATTCGAGCTAGTAATCCCTGTAGAGATGAAAATTCTTGGACTGCTAGTAATTTTGCTAGCTCTCTATCCCCCATCCCATTGATTACATACTTGATTACTGCCTGTTCGGATACGTTGCCTCTGCTCGCAATTGCCTTCATTTCGCAGGCGAATTCCTCGTATGAGCAGTCCTTGCTTTTCTTTCGTTTTGATAGTTCGTAATGGATATCAGCATCGTCTTGGACCGTTGGAAAACTATTGAGAAGTTCGGTTTTAAATTGTTCCCAATCCTTGATGGTCTCTTCAGCACTTTCAAACCAAAACTTCGCGGCGCCCTTTAACTTTCCTAATGCGTGGTATAGGAATACTTGGCTATCCAAATTATAAATTTGGCGTAAATTTTTCACTTTCCTTATCCACTGCGTGGATGTTAGCCCTGATCGGATGTTCGGATTGAAATCCGGTATCGCTTTTTCTAGTACGCTATCCAAACCTATTGTACTGGTACTAGGTTGCGTCGTATTTGTAGTTTCCTTCAATGTCAATTCACGTTCGCGTTGAAGTAATTCCCGTTCGCGTTGGAGTAGCTCCCGTTCCAACTTTATATTTTCTAGTTCACGATCGTCTTTGACCGGTGGTTGTGTTTTAGAATTTCTTTTCCTCGATATGTTTGTTAAGTGTTCGTTGTGCATGACATGTATTCTTGAGTGTTCTAATATAATAAATTCATAATTTGGTGTTGAAATCTTAAAATCTTTAGTTATATTGTGCAGTTTGTTCGAAAAAATAAACCGAAAATGTTTAGCTGGTTATCGAAAGAAAATGCTAAGCAAGAAATGTACGAGTCGGTGGTATCAGGATTAAAATCAATTTATCGTGAAAAAATATTACCTTTGGAACAACATTATCAATTCCATGATTTCCATTCACCACAACTTGATGATCCAGATTTTGATGCAAAACCCTTGATTCTACTAGTTGGACAATATACAACTGGTAAAACAACATTCATACAATATTTATTGGAACGAGATTTTCCTGGAATACGAATTGGTCCTGAACCGACAACAGATCGTTTTATTGCGGTTATGTATGATGACAAAGAAGGAGTTATACCTGGTACCGCATTAGTTGTGGATCCAAAACGACAATTTCGTCCATTATCAAAGTTTGGCAATGCATTTTTAAATCGCTTTCAATGCTCACTTGTTTCATCGCCAGTGTTAAAAGGTATTTCAATAGTGGATACGCCGGGTATCTTATCCGGTGAAAAACAACGAGTGGATCGTGGTTACGATTTTACGGGTGTTTTAGAATGGTTTGCAGAACGTGTTGATAGAATTATATTGTTATTCGATGCACATAAATTAGATATTTCCGATGAATTTCGGCGATCAATTGAGGCACTTCGTGGACATGACGATAAAATTCGTATTATTTTAAATAAGGCGGATATGATTGATCATCAACAGCTAATGCGAGTTTATGGTGCTTTAATGTGGTCTTTAGGGAAAGTTTGACAAACACCTGACGTGGCTAGAGTTTACATTGGTTCTTTCTGGGATAAACCGTTACGATATGATGTGAATCGTAAACTTTTCGAAGATGAAGAACAAGATTTGTTTAAAGATCTACAATCATTACCCCGTAATGCGGCATTACGTAAATTAAACGATTTAATAAAACGTGCGCGTTTAACGAAAGTTCATGCGTATATTATTGCGGAGTTACGTAAAGATATACCGGCAGTGTTCGGTAAGGATGGTAAAAAGAAAGTATTAATTAAGCATTTAGGACAAATTTATGACAAATTACAAAAAGAACATCAAATATCACCCGGTGATTTTCCTGAGCTACGCAAAATGCAAGAGAATTTACAAAATCATGACTTCACAAAATTCCATCCGATTAAACAACGATTATTGGATGTGGTGGATAAAATGTTAGCTAAAGATATTTCGAAATTAATGGCGATGATCCCACACGAAGAAGAAATTCATGTTACTGAACCATTGGTTCAAGGTGGTGCCTTTGAAGGAGTTACTGATGTCTCATCGCCATTTGGATATAAACGTGGAGAAGGTGTCGACGCTGGCGCCGACGAATCTGAGTGGATTATTGCCAAAGATAAGGTATTCATTAAAATATACACTTAGTTCGTTTCAACTGTTTTAATTCTTTTGTTTATCATTATAACTCAAATGCGTCTTTACTGAACAGTAGTACGTACACAACTGATTCTTATAACTCCTGTTTAGTTGTACATTATATATATATATATATATATATATATATATATATATATATATATATATATATATATATATATATATATATATATATATATGTGACCTTAGTATGTCAATTGTCCCACAGATGATGCTAGATACAATACAATACGGAATTGAAGTGACATTTATAAAGAGTGTAAAATATAAATTATTTTGCGAATTAAATAATAAGTAGAATATGTTTTGTGAATATTAAAATTTATTAATTGAATGTGGTCTACCCAATATATGGAGTAAAAACATTTAATTGACGATTCTTCATTTTAGGTAAATTACCACGTGCAATATTTTAGGTTAAGTTAATCTTGATTTATTTGATATAAAATAAAACTTCATTTTAGATGAATCAAAATTTGTGTTTATCTGCTCCAATATAATCCTCAACATATTATAAATCGTCAATTAGCTACGTTTTGACAATAAGTAGACCATGGCAAAGTTGTTATTTGAATTTGAATTGGTAGCTGATGAAGAACCGAAAAACAACACCATTATAGTGAAATCGATCACAGATGTAGATGGAAAAAAATATTTTATACCACTGAGTGTCCAAGCAATTAAACACCATTCTAACCTAATAAAACTACCAGAATTCACAAGGATAAAGAAAACTTTACAAAAGCGTAATCAATTTAGAAATGTTTGGATTTCTATGTCACAAGAGGTACTTAGTACATATAAGGATGAAAGTGGAAATATGATATTTAATGATTACTTACTACAAGAAATTACAGAGTTAATTCAGACAACAAACCCAACTACCCCTGTAAATGAAAATATAGTTAAAATTTTAGAAAAATTTTCTGAAAAACCAGACACAAACAAAGAAACAAATAAAAAACTAGGAACTATAACAGAAAAATTTGTGTTATCAAAGTATGATAATAGGACATCAAATGCAGATCAGTGGCTACACACTTTTGAGATTGAATGCAGAAGACTAGACATAACACTAGATACATCAAAAATAGAAATTTTAAGACTATTCCTCAATGATTCTGAGAAAAATTGGTATGAATCCATGCTGATAAAATACACTCTTAATTCTAATTGGGAAAACTGGAAAGAAAATTTTTTGGGAACATTTGCAAACAAAAATTGGTCATGTGTGAGTTATACATTCAATTATAAGTACATTAATGGCTCTCTGTTGGAATACGCACTAAAAAAGGAACGTTTATTACTTGAATACAATAAAAATATTGACAACAGAACATTAATCGACTTGATAGTTATAGGATTGCCAACTTTCGTTAGGTACAAATTAGATAGACAAGACATGAAAAGCTCAGTCATTTTATTTAATGAACTGAGAAAACTCGAAAATTTCAATGAAAAAAATTCTGCAAAATTTAATAATAATAATAAGAAATATCCAAGACCAAATATAGACTCAAAAACAAAAAAACCATGCGATATTTGTGAAAAAAGAGGAAGAACTAATAGGTTCCACCCAAAAGAATTATGCTGGTTTAAAGATGAAAATAATACTTATAGTGACGTAAAATTTTCAACAAACTCCGTATTAGAAGTTGAACAAAAAGAAGACCCAAAAAACTAGATGTTCCACCACTGATTAAAGTTAAGGTTGTGCTAAATGGATTATTGGAATGCACAGGTATTTATGACCCAGGCTCAAGCATTACCCTAATTAATTATAATTTAATAAGAATAAAAGATTTAAAAACAAATAATTTTAAAAATATATTTAAAACAATTAGTGGTGGAGGAAAAACAGAGGGATTAATAAAAGTGAATGGAAAAATAATGAATATCGAAAAAGAAATTAATGCATTCATTTACAAGGATACAAATTTCAATTTCGATTTACTCTTGGGATTAGATACTATTAAAAGATTTGGGTTGACCCATGATGGGAATTTAAACATCCAACTGCAAGAGAGTGTTGTTCCAGATTTATATAATGAAGATATTACAAATGAAATGGTACAAGAAAAAAAATGTAAAATTGAAAATAATAATATAAAGGAAGAAAAACCTGAAAATAAAACAGAATTAAAAAAAGAAGCTATTGAAGTTTATGAAATAAACTTCAATGCAGAAATAGATACAAATAAATTTAATATAGATACTGAGTACTTAAATGATAGCCAAAGAGATAAAATCAATGCATTACTAGAAAAGTATAAAAGTAGTTTTGCCAAAGACAAGTATGATGTTGGACAAGTAAAAAATTATGAAGCTTTCATAGATCTTCAGGTAGAAGAATATCGCTCGAAGCGACCATATAGATGTACAATAAATGATAAAGCAGAGATTGAAAAACAAATTGCCCAATTATTGAAACATAAGTTAATTGAAGAATCCTATAGCCCATTTGCGGCACCAATCACTTTGGCGTATAAACGAGATGAAGAAAAAAAATCAAGGCTATGTGTTGACTTTAGGGACCTGAATAAAATTATTATTCCCCAAGCACAACCATTTCCCTTGATAGAGGACCTAATGGTAAAGACAGTGAACTGTAAATACTTCACAACTCTCGATATAAATTCGGCTTTTTGGTCTATCCCTCTGAGAATTAGTGACAGAAGAAAAACTGGATTCGTTACACAAGAAGGCCACTACCAGTGGACATGCCTACCTTTTGGGCTAAAAACGTCTCCAGCAATCTTCCAGAGAATTTTAACAAATATTATAAGAAAACACAATTTGTCAAGTTTCGTTATAAACTACATAGATGATATCATGATATTTTCAAAAACTTTTGAAGAACACTTAGACCATTTAGCACAATTGTTGGATGCCATAGCAGAAGAAGGATTCCGATTAAAATTAATAAAATGCAGATTTGGGGCACATTCAGTACGATATTTAGGCCACTTGATTGAAGAAAATACTGTAACACCTCTAAAAGATAACCTTAAGTCAATAGCAAATTTTCCTGCACCACAGAATAAAAAACAGATACGGCAATTTTTAGGTAAAGTTAATTTTTATAATAAATATATTCCTAACTCTACAATTACACTGAACCCCTTACATAATTTACTTAGAAAAGAGGTGAAATATAATTGGTCAATCGATTGTGAAAATGCTTTCCAATCAATAAAAAATTACTTATGCTCGTCACCAATCCTAGCTATATTTGATCGAGAAGCTCCAACGTTTATTTATACAGATGCGAGCATAAAAGGAATTGGTGCTATATTAAAACAGACTCAGAAGGACGGCATAATGAAACCAGTAGCATATTTTTCAAAAAAGCTAAACGAATTCCAAAAAAAGAAAAAAGCTATATTTTTGGAATGCTTAGCAATTAAAGAAAGTTTAAAATTTTGGCAACACTGGTTAATAGGACATTCTTTTACTATCTACACTGATCACAAGCCATTAGAGAACTTGAACATCAAAACCAGGACTGATGATGAACTGGGAGACATGATTCATTATTTATCACAATACAACTTCAAAATAAAATACAATCCTGGTAAAAATAATACAGAAGCTGACTGTTTAAGCAGAAACCCTGTTTACGAAAGCAACGAAAATGAAGAAGACGCATTGAAAACAGTTAACATTATAGATATGGGAGATATAATTAATGATCAAGAAAAAAATAAAACAATAGGCATAAAGAAAGACATTATTGTCGAAAAAGGTATATATTACAAAATAAAAAATAAAAATAAAAAAATTATTCTAACAGAGAATTATAGTAAGAAATTAATTAAAATGGTACACGAACAATTTTGCCATATTGGTATTAATCAAACTGAATCGAAGATTAGACCCTTTTATACAGCACCAAATCTTTTAAACAACATAAAATTAATTTGCAAGCAGTGTGAAATTTGCATAAAAAATAAAACAAGATTAAATAAAAAATATGGATTAATGTCTCAATTAGGACCAGCCGAAAAACCTTTCCAAATAATGTCCGTAGACACAATCGGTGGATTTGGTGGTCTTCGGTCTACAAAAAGATATTTACATCTGTTGGTTGATCATTTCACGCGTTTCGCATACATTTTATGTTCAAAAACACAAATGGCAAAAGACTTCATAAAACTGATAGAACAAGTCGCAAAAGATAATGATATTGAGATATTGCTTTCAGATCGATACCCGGCCATAAACTCAAAAGATTTCAAAATTTATCTACAAAAAAAGAATATTGACTTAGTATTTACAGCAGTGGATGCACCTTTCTCAAATGGATTAAACGAAAGGCTAAACCAAACTTTGGTAAACAAGATCAGATGTGTGCTGAATAGTGGAAAAAAGAAAACAGCGTGGGCAACAATAGCAAATAATTGCGTAAAAGCCTACAACATGACGAACCACACAGTAACGGGCTATTCACCAACATATTTATTAAACGGACAGCCTACTGACTTATTACCACCAAAATTAGCAATTCGAATTAAACCTGAAAAATTGGAAGAAGACAGACAAATAGCATTTCTTAGGTCGAAAAAGTCACATACAATCAACAAGTCCAGATTTGACAAGAACAGGTTAAACTATGAATTTCAAAAAGGTGATATGGTTTACGTAACTAACGGTAATAAATTAAACAGATTAAAGACGGATGAGATCAGAATAGGTCCATTTGAAATATTAGAAATGGTCTCGGATTCGGTCTGCAAAATAAACACTGGATACGGAAGAAAATCGTTGGGACTATACCACGTAACAAAACTAATTCCGATGTTCGATTCACCGAATTAATCTTCAATTAATTGGTATCTCAGCGGGGGAGATGTGACCTTAGTATGTCAATTGTCCCACAGATGATGCTAGATACAATACAATACGGAATTGAAGTGACATTTATAAAGAGTGTAAAATATAAATTATTTTGCGAATTAAATAATAAGTAGAATATGTTTTGTGAATATTAAAATTTATTAATTGAATGTGGTCTACCCAATATATGGAGTAAAAACATTTAATTGACGATTCTTCATTTTAGGTAAATTACCACGTGCAATATTTTAGGTTAAGTTAATCTTGATTTATTTGATATAAAATAAAACTTCATTTTAGATGAATCAAAATTTGTGTTTATCTGCTCCAATATAATCCTCAACATATTATATATATATATATATATATATATATATATATATATATATATATATATATATATATATATATACTTAATTTATATTTTATACAATGTAAACATACTTAATTTATAATGTACAACTGAACAGGAGTTATAAGAATCAGTTGTGTACGTACTACTGTTCAGTTAAGACGCATTTGAGTTATAATGATAAACAAAAGAATTAAAACAGTTAAAACGAACTCAGTGTATATTTTAATGAATACCTTATCTTGGCTCTGACAAATCAGGTGTGGGGTCGGAACAAAAATTTTAAACGCATAACAGTGAAAATCAATGAGAAATGACACAACAAAATTACAAAAATGCGCGAAAGTATTCAATAAAGTGTAATAAACGAGTGCTTAATATAAGAAGTACAAGTGAGATAGACACAAGTTATTTAACGTATACATTGCAAGACAATATTGATAGTGTTTGTTAGTTTTAGTTACACGGAAGTGACTCGACACGGCGCACGTTCCAACGGTTGTATAAGAAACGAGTAACTGCATGTTATATTATTTTATGCAAAAGGAGGCGTCACGGTTTTAGTAACACGAAGGTGACTCGACACGGCGCACGTTCCAACGGTTGCATAAGAAACGAGTAACTGCATGTTATATTATTTTATGCAAAAGGAGGCGTCAAGGTTCGGTTTACGTAATAACAAAACTATAACAAAATGTCGAGGAAAAGAAATTCTAAAACACAACCACCGGTCAAAGACGATCGTGAACTAGAAAACATAAAGTGGGAACGGGAGCTAATCCAACGCGAACGGGAATTACTTCAACGCGAACGTGAATTGACATTGAAGGAAACTATAAATACGACGCAACCTAGTACCAGTATAATAGGTTTGGATAGCGTACTAGGTTGCGTCGTATTTGTAGTTTCCTTCAAAAAGGGAAGGAAGGCGGGTCAGATTGAGGACAATCAGTTGTCAGTTTGGCCGAGTTGTCAGCGAATTAGTTTCATATAATTTGAACATACTTAATTTATATTTTATACAATGTAAACATAATTAATTTATAATGTACAACTGAACAGGAGTTATAAGAATCAGTTGTGTACGTACTACTGTTCAGTAAAGACGCATTTGAGTTATAATGATAAACAAAAGAATTAAAACAGTTAAAACGAACTAAGTGTATATTTTAATGAATACCTTATCTTTGGCAATAATCCACTCAGATTCGTCGGCGCCAGCGTCGACACCTTCTCCACGTTTATATCCAAATGGCGATGAGACATCAGTAACTCCTTCAAAGGCACCACCTTGAACCAATGGTTCAGTAACTTGAATTTCTACATCGTGTGGGATCATCGCCATTAATTTCGAAATATCTTCAGCTTAGATTTTATCCACCACATCCAATAATCGTTGTTTAATCGGATGGAATTTTGTGAAGTCATGATTTTGTAAATTCTCTTGCATTTTGCGTAGCTCAGGAAAATCACCGGGTGATATTTGATGTTCTTTTTGTAATTTGTCATAAATTTGTCCTAAATGCTTAATTAATACTTTCTTTTTACCATCCTTACCGATCACTGCCGGCATATCTTTACGTAACTCTGCAATAATATACGCATGAACTTTCGCTAAACGCGCACGTTTTATTAAATCGTTTAATTTACGTAATGCCGCATTACGGGGTAATGATTGTAGATCTTTAAACAAATCTTGTTCTTCATCTTCGAAAAGTTTACGATTCACATCATATTGTAACGGTTTATCCCAGAAAGAACCAATGTAAACTCTAGCCACTTCAGGTGTTTGTAAAACTTTCCCTAAAGACCACATTAAAGCACCATAAACTCGCATTAGCTGTTGATGATCAATCATATCCGCCTTATTTAAAATAATACGAATTTTATCGCCATGTCCACGAAGTGCCTCAATTGATCGCCGAAATTCATCGGAAATATCTAATTTATGTGCATCGAATAACAATATAATTCTATCAACACGTTCTGCAAACCATTCTAAAACACCCGTAAAATCGTAACCACGATCCACTCGTTGTTTTTCACCGGATAAGATACCCGGCGTATCCACTATTGAAATACCTTTTAACACTGGCGATGAAACAAGTGAACATTGAAAGCGATTTAAAAATGCATTGCCAAACTTTGATAATGGACGAAATTGTCGTTTTGGATCCACAACTAATGCGGTACCAGGTATAACTCCTTCTTTGTCATCATACATAACCGCAATAAAACGATCTGTTGTCGGTTCAGGACCAATTCGTATTCCAGGAAAATCTCGTTCCAATAAATATTGTATGAATGTTGTTTTACCAGTTGTATATTGTCCAACTAGTAGAATCAAGGGTTTTGCATCAAAATCTGGATCATCAAGTTGTGGTGAATGGAAATCATGGAATTGATAATGTTGTTCCAAAGGTAATATTTTTTCACGATAAATTGATTTTAATCCTGATACCACCGACTCGTACATTTCTTGCTTAGCATTTTCTTTCGATAACCAGCTAAACATTTTCGGTTTATTTTTTCGAACAAACTGCACAATATAACTAAAGATTTTAAGATTTCAACACCAAATTATGAATTTATTATATTAGAACACTCAAGAATACATGTCATGCACAACGAACACTTAACAAACATATCGAGGAAAAGAAATTCTAAAACACAACCACCGGTCAAAGACGATCGTGAACTAGAAAACATAAAGTGGGAACGGGAGCTACTCCAACGCGAACGGGAATTACTTCAACGCGGACGTGAATTGACATTGAAGGAAACTACAAATACGACGCAACCTAGTACCAGTACAATAGGTTTGGATAGCGTACTAGAAAAAGCGATACCGGATTTCAATCATAACATCCGATCGGGGCTAACATCCACGCAGTAGATAAGGAAAGTGGAAAATTTACGCCAAATTTATAATTTGGATAGCCAAGTATTCCTATACCACGCATTAGGAAAGTTAAAGGGCGCCGCGAAGTTTTGGTTTGAAAGTGCTGAAGAGACCATAAAGGATTGGGAACAATTTAAAACCGAACTTCTCAATAGTTTTCCAACGGTCCAAGACGATGCTGATATCCATTACGAACTATCAAAACGAAAGAAAAGCAAGGACTGCTCATACGAGGAATTCGCCTACGAAATGAAGGCAATTGCGAGCAGAGGCAACGTATCCGAACAGGCAGTTATCAAGTATGTAATCAATGGGATGGGGGATAGAGAGCTAGCAAAATTACTAGCAGTCCAAGAATTTTCATCCCTACAGGGATTACTAGTTCGAATCAAAATTTTCGAAAACACGATTAAAAGTAACACGGAAACTAATACAGGGATAAATCCAATTTCATCTGGGGAATTCCCAAAGCGAGAAGAAAAAAATTCGCCAAAATGCTTCAATTGCGCAGAATACGGCCATATTTCTCTCCAATGTCCAAAACCACAACGAAGAACAAGATGTACAAAATGCAACAGAACAGGGCCCTCGGATGCCGACTGTCGAGTGAGGAATTACAATGAAGAAAACAAGATCAACTTCGATAAAAAACGGGTCAACGCAGTCAATGTTGATAAAAGGGACATAAACGAGTACTACAAAGTAGTAACTATTGACGGACGCGAAGTGATAGGATTTTTCGATCAAGGAAGTGACGTCGTTACTATGAAAAAATCAATCGCCGAAAAAATGGGTCTTAAATACGTACCATACAAGGGAAAAATTTACGGATTTGGAAATGGATTCTGTATGAGTGAAGGAAAGAGGACACTCATCATGACGTTCGACGAAATTGACATTGAAGTGGAATGTATACGTTAAATAACTTGTGTCTATCTCACTTGTACTTCTTATATTAAGCACTCGTTTATTACACTTTATTGAATACTTTCACGCGTTTTTGTTATTTTGTTGTGTCATTTCTCATTGATTTTCACTGTTATGCGTTTAATTTTCACAGGAAAAATTTTTGTTCTGACCCCACACCTGATTTGTCAGAGCCAAGATAAGGTATTCATTAAAATATACACTAAGTTCGTTTTAACTGTTTTAATTCTTTTGTTTATCATTATAACTCAAATGCGTCTTAACTGAACAGTAGTACGTACACAACTGATTCTAATAACTCCTGTTCAGTTGTACATTATAAATTAAGTATGTTTACATTGTATAAAATATAAATTAAGTATGTTAAAATTATATGAAACTAATTCGCTGCCATATATATATATATATATATATATATATATATATATATATATATATATATATATATATATATATATATATATATATATATATATATATATATATATATATATGTATATATATATATATATATATATACTAGCAGACCCGGCCAGACGTTGGCTGTAACAATTTGGAGCACCTGGTATTTGATGTGGGGCAACCGATATTTATTGCGAGTCACCAGGTATTTCGTGTAGGAAACCCGTACCACGAAATTTTTACAATTACACCTCGAATTTGGTAGGCGTACTTCTGGGTTGGACTACGACCTTGGTTCCGCGTCAGCAAAAAGTACGAAACCCTTGACACAAAATTTTGACCCAGTATTTGGTGTAGACAACCGTTACCTCGGCCCTTTGACCCGCGGGGCGGTGTTTGGCCTTAGCCTCGCATCAAAGAAATTTTGAAGCAGATGACGGTTATTTTTATATAGACAATAAATTAATAATTAAAAAGTAATCGCTTCGATAATAAGCCATTATTTGTCGTAAAAAGTAAATGAAAAATGTAATTGTGGGATATCCATAAGAGATAGACATATACCATAACGGAGTTTTCTGTAGACCTTTTGAATGTGTACAATACTTTGAGTACAATATTTTGATAAATCATATGACCATTGTGTAACCAAGACCTGCTCCTAAAAAGCGGATTCTTCCCCTAACAACAGGTGCCTTATCAACGGGCTCCTTAACAACATGCTGAACAGTATACCCCTTAAAGCCACATGTTTTTGATTTCGTAGTAGATATTTTTGGGTATAAATTTAAAATAGGCTAATATTATTATTAACACAGTGCGATACCAACATAACATTGTAACCGCCTTCCAAAAATAATAATCTTCCTGCGAAAACTACCGTTTGTATATTTGACCATTTCGAAGTATACATTTGACTGTCTTAAAGAGTCACCAATTACAGCACGAAACCAACCAATACTAATACTAATTCAGTATCAAATTATCGTAAATTATACGCTGGTATTACGCTTGGTCACATTTTTGAGTCCTCAGAATATTTACGTTTTAACATATACCATATGTAGTGCATGTCAAGCTAATATTTCATTTTCGAAGGTGATTTCGTACGGTTATTGAATTTTTACTCTCCATAGGCTCACAACTGTTTACAAATAATTTTTTATTTATATCATTGAATTTTATTGATTAGTAGGTAATGGTGAACTATCATTAAATAGTGAAACATCATTAAATGATGAACCAGTTAGTTTAAAATAATTTTTGATTAATATTTTAGTTAATTGATAACCCAAAAAAAAAGATCCATAATGTTTAGTTTGTTTAATTATTAAAAATTATTGTAATATGAACAAATGAGTCAGCTACGGAGCAAAAAATAGCGCAGTGTTTTCCCAATTCAAACGGCGCAAGTTCAAATCCCTTCACCGTCAAGCAAATCAACATAATATGTATCGTCTCATTGTATCCTTTTTCATTGAAACAGAGGATATTTTTTTATAAAATTAACTTTGTTTTCAGCCTTTGTACTGCGAGTTGCATCAGCTGCAGATCCAGTTCAAGAGTAATTATAACCAGGTAAGTATCCTTCTGATAGGATACAAGCATTAAGATAGTATTGGAAATAGTCAAATGATAATAAATGTAGACAAAAACTGTCTAATTAGTATCGATGTATTAAAAAAATTGAATACATAAATAAATTTATAAAATTATGTTAAGTTCCTTGTCCATAATGAAGATGGATATTGTTAGAAGAGTATGGATATACATTTGTAATAATTTATATGGGTATGATTGATGACTTAGTTGGTTACTTGTCCCCCACCAATAAGCAGTACTCATCACAGTATAGAATGATACTAGTTCAGTTGAGTTGAATACTTCGTAATGTATGTATACGATATGAATAAATCTTTTGTTTACCAAACAAAAATTTGCAAATTTAAACGAAAATGAAACAACTAGAGTCTACATGGCTTCTGATACGTATATGAATTGTCAAATGATAAACAGTCAAGTAAAATACTATTGAAAAATGCCATTTATATTAAGGAACTAAGAAACAACCTTATGTCGGTATCACAAGCAACGAAAAACGGATATAAAGTCATTTTTGACAAAGATAAAGGTTATATTCAAAAGAAAGATGGATCGACCGTACTTCGAGCTGAAGCAAGAAACAATCTTTTTGTAGTATAAGAAAGATCTGATAGTGTATTTCAAACTAGTGAAAATTCAAAAAATGTAGAACGATGGCATCAACGATTTGTTCAAATCAATGTTAATGATTTGAAAAAAACAAATAATATGGTAAAACAAATAATATGGTTACACACAAATAATATGGTAAAAGGTTTGCAACTCAATAATAAAAATACAAACTTAGATTGTGTTGTTTGTGCAAAAAGGAAAATTCAACAACTGCCTTACAGAATATCAGAACATAAAGAAAAAGAGCGTCTTGGGTTAGAATATTCGGACATTTGGGGCCCGTTTGACGTTCAATCTCTTGGAGGTGCAACATATTTTGCAACGTTTATAGATGATAATTCTAGATATATTGAAACTGTAATGTTGCGACAAAGATCTGATATATTATTTGCGTTCAAAAATTACAAAAAGAGAATCGAAAAACAAACTGGTTGTGTTATCAAAAGACTTAGAACAGATAATGGTAAAGAATATGTATCAAATGATTTTAAAAGGTTATTAGAAGAAGAAGGTATATCTAGACAACTTACAGTGGAATACACTAACCAGAAAATGGCGTGGCGGAAAGAGCTAACCGGACCCTAGTGGAAATGGCCCGTTGTATGATGCTCGAAGCAAAACTACCCAAATCACTATGAGCTGAAATGATTAATACTGCTACATATTTGAGAAACAGATGCCCTACGAAATGATTGGACAATAAAACACCTTACGAAATTTGGTTCGGTGAAAAACCGTTTATTGGATTTTTGAGAATAATTGGCAGTAAAGTAATAGCTCTAAACAAACGAAAAAATCGAAAAAAATTTGATCCAAAAGGCATAGAATACAGATTGGTAGGTTACTCTCAAGAATAAAAAGCATATCGATTGTGGCATCCCGGTACTAAAACTATAACAAAGGCAAGAGATGACAAATTCTTCGAAGAAATGCAAAATAATGAAGATATTAATTACCAATTAAATTTTGAACAAGAACAAACCGAAAATAATGAAGAAAACGAGAATTTACCATATGTAAGAACTGTAAAAGAAGAAAGTAAAGATGGTGATCCACAGGCCCCCAGCAGCGAACAGAATATATTTATGAAAAATGCTGATGACACAAAGGAAATATTTGATACAGAAAATTCAAAAGAACCAAATTTGGAAAATTTTTATACAGATGAGTATAGAAACATCGAAAGCAAACGTGGCGTGGTAGACCAAAAATACTTCGAACAGGTCAGCGGGGTAAACTCCAAACGATTCATTTCACTTTTTTATTAACTCAATTTCGTCACGTAACTGAGCTGAAACACGTTGTTCCTCTTTTAATTTTTGCATTGAATCAATAACATTACCAGTTTCTTTTAATTTTTTCTGTATAGCTTCTAAAGATATTTTTAACGCATTACTATCCTCTGTCACCTGATGTATAATTTTATCTTTCTCTTTTAAGTATTCTTGTCTTATGCACAATTTCCTTTTGTAATTCATTTATTTCACTGTCTTTTTTTAATAAATGCCCATCTTTTTCTTTAATGTTTTTATTTAATTGATCACAAACAGTTTGATTATCACGAACTTGAAGTTGTAACGATGAAATATCTTCATGATATTTGTTTGCATCCTCATTTAATATTTCAATTTCACATTCTCTATCAATTAATTTCTCTTCTAGCTGTTTAATTTTATTGAAATTCGTATGAATCTCTTCATTTTGTTTCTGTAAATCGGTTTCATGCTGTTTGATTGTTGCTTGTAAACTCTGAATATGTTCTTTTAAGCTTGTTACATCTTCTGTTAAACTATCGCATTGTACAATTTTATTTTCTAAATTTTTTGAGAATTTTAAACTATTTTTCTTTTCAGTTTCCAGTTCTTCTTTTATTGTTTTTAATTCGGTATTTACCTAAAAAAAATAAATGATGAAATATCAAGTGTAAGCTTATTAAATCCATCATTGCGAGGTGCAGGATAGTTTAGAATCCGCATTAACCTTCACTATTATGCAAGAAAATATATATAAATCTGATAACGAAAAATTATCAAATTTAACGAACGAATTACAGAAAAAATGCGATGAACTAACATCTGTTGTGGTTCAAAAAGATCAAGAAATTGGAAAATTAAAAACGAAAATAAATGGTATAAAACAAAGTTATTATAACACTATTTGTGCTTTAGAAAATGAAATTTCAACATGGAAAGCGAAATTTATTTCCATGCTTCAAGACTTTAACGAATTAAAAAAGGATAAAACGGATTCAACAGCGATTGAAAATATGCATAAGTATGATCAAGTTCTAGCTGAAAATGTGAAGTTAAAAATAGTGCGAGCTGAATATAAAAATCGAATATCGGAGTTAGTTAATCAACTAGGAAAATCCAATGAGATGGTAAAATTGAAAGAACAAGAATGGAAAGACTTAAAAAAAGATAATGAAATCCAAACCACATTAGCTACGGAATCAAAACATAGCAAATGTGACAGACAATTAGAAAATTTTATGTAGAGGATCCGTCGTCCTGTATAACAGAACAACATTAATTTAAACTTTATACATCTAAAAGAGTTCCTGATTTGATTATCTGTAAATTTAGGAACTCAAAAAATTTATTAAAAAAATAAATGACTTACTTGTTCTAATTCATTCACTTTTGCTTCATACTTGGTTTCTAAATCCTGTAATATCCCTTTAAAATCATCCAATTCCTTTTGTTTCGAAATTAATGATATTTCTAATTGTTGAGTTTTCGTAATTAAATCATTTTCAATTATTTGATTCTGTTCACTAATTTTCGATGCTAAATCCATTTTTAATTGTAATATTTCCTCTTTTAAATTTGCAATCATATTTTGTTCAGAAAAGTGTACACGTTTTTCTGAACTCGATTTTGTCGAATGATTACTTAAATCTTCGACATCTTGATGTGGAATATCACTAATTAATAAATTATTCGGAAAAGCATTTGTTACATCCTCTGTTGTATTTGAATAAATTATCTAATGAATGTATACTTTGTCCGGAAATGTTATCTTTGCGTAAAATTATATCAGCAGCTTCATCGAATTCTGATATCGAAACAATATCACTTAAAGTACGAGCACTATTTTTACCACTGTCACTGTGATCTTTAAAATTCTGATTTAATTGTTGTATTAATTTTTCTTTTTCATCTAATTAAGATTTAAGCAAATCAACTTCTGCATTTTTATCCGCTAATAAAGTGTCCATTAATTCCTGTAAAACTTTAATACTTCTTGTTTCTTTTTCAAGTTTATGTTTAAAGCTGGCATTTTCATCTCCCAAATGTTTTAATTCAATTTTATGATTACGATTTGATTCTTTAAGTTTATTATTTAGAATCATTAACTCTTTTTCCACATCTTTTAATTGTTTTGTAGTTTTATCTAGTACATTATTTAAATGTTTTATTTGTTTTTCAAACGTATTTAAATTATCAGACAAATCACGATTTTAATTATTTAATTCAAATAATTCATTCTCTAATGATTTATTTGATTCTTTTGTGATTGTCTGGATAGGTGATCAGAGCAAGAACCACCTTATCTGAAAAATATAGAAAAGTAGATATGGAAAAAGCAAATGGATCTGAATATACAAAAGTGGATAATATTTCAACAGATGCGCAGGTACCTACAGTGTAAATAATATAATATTATAAAAATGTAGAAATCGTAATAAAAAATTTATCCTTTTGTTATAGACCTCAGCGGCTCATGAACAGGTCCACAACACACTTGATGATAATGCATGTTTTCTTGAACAAATATTACCCGGTCAAACATCGAAATGAGTATAATCGACAGAGATATAAAAAGTGAAGGAGCTAACGAACATACAAGAAAAATAGAAATTCAAACGGATTCGATAAAGATGCGTAATAAAATTATTCAGGTAAAATTGCCAAAAAACTCAGCCATGGAAAAATTCATTAATTCTATTCGTAGTGATAAAAAAAATGCATATTTTACACAAATTTGCATTTTGAGCAAATCCAAGTCTTACATAGATTTTTGAGCCCAGATTACAGCAACTTAGATTATTGGGGTAGTCGAGAGCCAAAGCATGAAAGTTCCGAAAATAATAGTAAATACAAATTAACATCATTGCAGCAGTTAATTTTAGTATTACTAAGATTACGAAGGAGATATTTAATAGAAGATTTAGCTTACAAGTTCGATATTTCTACGGGGTTTGTTTCGAAAATATGTAATATATATAATAACTTGGATTTATTTTTTGTATAATGAATTCACCACTCAGTTGAAGCTATTTATGTTTCCACCTAGGAAATCAATAGCTGAAACATTACCAAAAATATTTCAATCTATAAAAAACGTAAGAGTATAATTGTAGATTGTGCTGAATTTTTTTGTCAATAACCGTCAAATTTTGAACACCAATGTAATTTATATTCAAGTTAAAAAGCTCATACCACTTTTAAAGTTTTAATAGGATGTACTCCAAATGGATGTATTAGTTTTGTGTCCGATGCATTTGCGGGTTCACTATCTGATCCTGAAATTTTTTAACGATTTAAAATAGCAGATTTATTGCAACCTGGAGATGAAGTACTAGCAGATCGAGGTTTTACGGTTCATGATGTAGTTGAAGCTAAGCGAGTATATTTAAATATTCCTCCATTTTTTAACGGAAGAGATCGTTTAACTGCTCAAGAGGAGATTTCGACGAAGAAAATAGCAAAACAACGAATATATGTTGAACATGTTATTGAGTGCATAAAAAAATTCAGACTTCTTTCCACAGTTCTACCTTTAAATATGCGTACTATCATGTCACAAATTATATTTGTCTGTGCATGCTTGGTCAACTTTCAAACACCTATAGTTGTCGACGAATTAAATTGAGACCAGTGTGTTGTAAGAAATAAAAACAATTCAAGTCAAAATAATAGTAATATATATTTAAATATTTTAACAATTAGAAATATATATATATATATATATATATATATATATATATATATAATATATATATATATATATATATATATATATATATATATATATATATATATATATATATATATAATACATTTACTTTTGTAATTTCTTTTTCTAATTGTAAAAATATATTAATTTTGTTTTCGTTTCTTATGAAAACTTTTTGTAATAAATTTTAAAATTAAATATAAAAAAAATAAACCATGTTGAAAATTGTTTATGAAATCTATTTCACTTAGATAAGTCAAAGAGTATTAAACGATGGGGAATTCTCATTTCAAAATACTCCGGAGCCAAAATATTTTGATGAAATCCACTAACATGCTTCAGTATAGGTTCTATGAACTTGGCATCGTAATTAATCTTCTCAACATGGAAACCCTTTGGAGTCCAAATGACAAAGTAACACCACAATCTCCCAGTTATTGCCATTTGAGCTTGTACTTGGTAGTTATATGGGTGACATCGTTTCAACTTCATAGAAGTTCGACTAATGAGATGACAACAAAATGAAGTATGCTGCTTAGGTATATAAGAAGATGTAAATTGGATTGAACTTTTCCAAAATTTTTGGGCATTTTATTTCTAACACTCCGGATGTATTTTTCAATCTATCTAAAATTAAGTCGTCTGGTGATGCGCCTAATCTTGGATACTTGGAATTTACCCATAAGCCACTACTTTTAAGTTCATAAGAAAATTTTTTAGAAGTGAAGTCTTCATATTTTTGTCGCGCAATGTCTTAATTCGCTCGGCCATATTGCATTGCTTCAGTCGTTATATTTTGCTCAACCCACAACTGAGAATTGACTAAAGCAAAAATTTGCCACCACTTTTCATCACTACTTTGTGCTCCTAAAGTTACTTCTACAGGCCCAGTTTTATTATTGTACACATTAGTTGTTAGACAATAAACTAATGTCTTCAAATGACTTTTTCTTGGTTTTTCTAATTAATAATCCTCGTATTGCGGCTGTAATAGCAATTGCCACATAAAAAGAGCTTTTCGACTAGAATTTATTCATTGTAAATCTGATAATAAACTATTAATTTTTGGTTTGTCTATTGGTCTTGTAAGATTTCGACCAGAATCATATGACCTGAGTTTACTCATGTCATTTTTATTTTTATACTGCTCTTCATCTGCTTTGTGAGGTTCTTTCCTCTTTCTACCTTGGTTCCAACTACATAATTTACTTGTGCAAGGAACATTATCTGCATCACAAGCATCCAAATAATTTAATAAAACATATAGAAGAGCAGCAACATGAGAACAGCGACCCATTTTAGACTCTTTGCAATCACAAGTACTATGAATCACTCGGGCAGTTGTCGGATTAATCATCACTAAAACTTGATGAACTTCTTTAGCTTTATACGAAGCTTGAACTTTACATTTCATGCAAGAGATTTGATCAGATGTTATACCTTCAATAATGTCTAATACGTGGCCGCTCTCCACGTACAATTTGCCTCGTTTCAACGGTTTTGATGTACTGTAATCAACTTTTAAACTTGCGGTTCAATTACGATTACAAGGGCCCCTCGGTTTTTTGATAAATTTTGGCAAAACAAGCCAAAATAAGACGAAAATAAAGAATAGTAACTTTCTTGTTTTCGCCTATTTTTCGAGTTATCGAACTTTTTTTTCGAAAATATACTCCAAAATAACCATATATTTTTTACGTTTATTTCACAGAATAATCACAATTTAAATTATTTGACAAGATTTAATTACAATTTGTTGTCACAATTAATAAAATTTCAGTCATTAACAACCAAAATTTCAATTTATTTAAACGAAATAAACATTTTTATTTTAATCACTTTTTTTGCATATTGACGCCATTTTATATACTTATATTTGACTGAAAAAAAGTAACTAAGAAATATTCTTTTGAAATATTATAGCCAACATTAAAAAACAAATTTCCTATATATTATGTAAAACTGTTACCATGTTATACATTCATTTGCAATTGAGCTACAGCATTGTCAACTTCAATAATATTTCTTTCCGTTATTAGTATTTTTTTTGTGTGTTTAAAATGTCTACACCAGGTATGAATTTACATCCATTGATTCACCCTAAATTAAAATACTTTACTTTAATTGAATCTTTAATCGAATTGATTAAAACGAATGAATCAGCAATTTTGTTTCTCGAAGAAATTGGTCTGATTCCTTCGCGACAATCAACAGCTCCGTCATATTGCGGTCTCCCAATGTCAGTTGAGGAGTTACCTACTAGAAAACTCAATTGGATATGGAGATGTTCCTCTAAAGGTTCAAAAAAGAAAGGCAGTAAATCGTGCCGTAAAACGATCAATCCAGCTACGGGCACGTTTTTCAAAGGAACTTCTTGTCGAATTGAAATTCGTGACGTTTTGGCAATTTTCATTTGTTTCGCTACTGAGGTACATATCACTAAAACATACAAGCTTCTTCTACCTTGGCGTCTTCGTCATGGAGAACCTGACTTAAGTCGAAGTACAATATCTGATTACTACAGCTAGTGTCGAGAAATAGCTGAAGTAATTGCTTCACATAGTGATGTGTTACTTGGTGGCGAAGGAAAAACAGTCCAGATTGATGAAAAGAACAGTCTCAAATTTAAAAACATTTGGCTATTAAAATTTTGAACTATTTTTGCGCGAAAATTGAAAAATTTCACATAAAGTATGAAGGGTGCTTCAGTATTATGTTTCAATCGTTCTTAATATTTATTCAATGGAGAATTTTTCCTTTTTTGGTTCTTGTCTGGGTTATTACAAAATAATATGCAGTAAAAATTGCTTAAATAAAATTTAAGTCTATTTTAATTGAAAAAATAACCTATGGAATATTTTGTTTTCAAAACAAAACATTTTAGTTGAAACACTTTTGGTAAATACTACTCCTAAATTTTCTAATTAAATTAATATGGCAAAAATTTCCGATATATCTGAACGCACTTATCGGAAAAAATATTTATTTTGCCAAAAAAGGGTAACAAAAACAAAAATAACTGGTCGCAAGGTAAACATTTTTTTTCACCTCAAAATCAAACATTCTAGAACCTCTGTAAACATACATCACACAATAAATAATTGAATCCAATTTTTCGAAACGAATTCAAATTTTTGTTAAGTAATATAGAAATTATTATACGTTTCAATTTCATTATCGATAATTTTCTTTTCGATGAATTTTATAATTATTTATGATATAAATTCAGAGTTTATACAGTAGGAAATAACTTTACAAGATCGAAATTATCAGCAATCTCAATTAAAACTACCTGAGAAATAAATTCAGAGACGAACACATTAAAATTGAATGTTAGAAGACATTCAAGATCAAAAATTATTTTGCATGATTCCTCTTTTTATTAAATATTTGAAAAATACATATTGTCATGACATGTTTCGGTCTAACGATAATTTTCAAACAATGCTTCGTTTTTATTAACTCTAACGACTTTTTCCCGTTCAGAAAATCGGAACTTTAAAATTACAATGTTTAATTTCAGAAATTTACAAAGTCGATTTTAACGACGTACCCAACGGAAATAACCATAGAATCTACAGATCGTAATAGTAGAGAGAGAAGAAAACAAAGAAATCGATGCAAATCAAACGTAAGTACATATTATATTTCACTAGAGTACCAGAGGCCTGTGGCGTAATTATATCGTTTGAGGTCCGTGATCAAGGCTAAGAATGGGGCCATTCTCTAATGTAAAGAATTTATTATATTTTCAGATTATGAATGATCCCAACACCTCTACTAAATAAAGTTGAAATTATTATACGTTTCAAATCGATAATTTTCTTTTCGATTAATTTTATAAATATTTATGATATAAATTCAGAGTTTATATAGTAGGAAATATCTTTACAAGATCGAAATTATCAGCAATCTCAATTAAAACCTTCCTGAGAAATAAATTCAGAGACGAACACATTAAAATTGAATAAGTCTTACGATAATTTTCAAACAATGTTTCGCTTTTCTTAACTCTAACGACCTTTTCCCGTTCAGAAAATCGGAACTTTAAAATTACAATGTTTAATTTCAGAAATTTATAACGTCGATTTTGACGACGTACCTAACGGTACCTAATACTTTTTATATATAATACATTTTTTTTAAATTATTTATCTTTTAAATTTTATGTATATTAATTTTTCATATTACATTAAACTTTAAACAAATTTGTATAAACATTTTTAAAAACAATTTGAAGTATTAAAAAATTCCTGTTTTAAAAAACTGTTTGAAAATGGTAGGTCAAAACGAATCATTTCATGACAATATTTATGTTTTAAGTATTTTTTAAATATTTCAATAAAAAGTGGAATCCTGCAAAATAAATTTAGAAGTTTAATTTCTTCGCCTAAATAATGAAATTCCACAAAGTATAGCTCTGTTTAATAAAATATATTCAAAGTTCAAAAAAGTTATTTAAATTAAATTTTTTTTTTCTGTTTTCAGAAAGTAGTAATTAACAAGAAACATGGCCAAGTGAAAAAAACCCATCCAAAGGGACAACGGTCTACAAAAGTAATTATTTAAAAATTATGTACAGTTCCTATTATATATAAATTTCAATGGACTTCAATTGAAATTATTGAAAATCATTCTGATTTCCGTTTGCATGCCGTTCAATAAAATATTGGAAATTAAACTAATTTTAATTTATTTCGAATCATAGTTTTGAATATGTTTGGAAGACGATTCATTTCAACAGTAAATCTATATGACTAAACGTTCCAATAATTTTTGAAACTTCATTAAATCCTTTGGGATTTTTTTATAAATAGTATTGTAATTAATTTATTTTTTTTTTTTTTACCCAGAACCGGGTTTGATTTGCATCTCCAGCCGTTACGCAGGTAATAACCATAGAATCTACAGATCGTAATAGTAGAGAGAGAAGAAGACAAAGAAATCGTTGCAAATCAAACGTAAGTACATATTATATTTCACTAGAGTACCAGAGGCCTGTGGCGTAATTATATCGTTTGAGGTCCGTGATCAAGACTAAGAATGGGGCCATTCTCTAATGTAATGAATTTATTATATTTTCAGATTATGAATGAACCCAACACCTCTACTAAATAAAGTTGCATAGATCATATCGTGTTTATTATAAATTCCTTGTCGAAAGTAAAGCGAATAAAATTCACAGTATGTTTTTAAAGTCTACAGTTTAATTTCTGTTTTATTATTTTTGAACTTTAAATTTTTAGTATTATGTATACAAAATGTACCTTTGTTATAATAAATATTTTATCCGTCAATAATAATAAATCGTTATATAATTTATTTTTCTTGCAAATTCCTTGTCCGATTTCAGTTTTATCATTTATCATTACTAAATAATGAAGCAAAAAGAACGATTGGTTAATTAAAATAATACAATTTATACTAATAATAAAATAAACTAATAATAAAAATAATGAGTATGAAGTATAAAGAATGAAAGGTATTACGATGAAAGGTTACACTTTTAGAGTGCATAGAATAAAATTGTACTGGGCCCAACCTGACGTATTCAAATAAATGTGTAATAATTTACCATACCTATTTTTGTCGTCAAGTCCAGAGGTTTTAGGAATCGAAACTAGAAGAACTGTTGGACGTTCTTTGGAGAAATGCTTCATAATTTCTCCATTGGAAACTAATTAAAAAGTATTATTAAGGAGAAGTGGGTAGTCCAAATATGAATATACTACATCAATATTAAAAGAGAATGGATTTCAAAATTAATTAATTAATACTCAAATAAATCGCTTTACATCTTAGAAAAATACAATTAGTAAAAAAAAGGAACTTACTTTAAGTTATATTAAGTTATATTTCTTTTTTCTCAAGGAAAAAAAAATTCGATAAGTCGAAAAATCGGAAATTGGTATTCATTTTCGTCTTATTTTGGCTTGTATTACCAATCTCTCCAAAATAGCCAATATTGTCCATACTTTCATATAATTTTGTATTATAAAAATGCTATAATCAATACATATATACTGATTTTCAATACCAGTTGTACCACTTGAAGGAACATCTGAAACACTTTTCGTACGTTTCAATGATGAAAATAGTTAGAATAAACAAATAATTACCCGGGGGAAAAAAATTATGTATAATTATATAAAATTATATCTAATTATATATAACTTGATCTAATTTTATAATAAATATATCTAGTTTTATATAGGTATATGTATAATATATTTATATATAATTTTAAATAATTATGTATAATTTTATATAAATATATAAATTTATACATAATTATATATAATATTACCTACTCGGGGAAAAAAATTATATATAATTACATAAAATTTTATATAATTATGTATAATTTTATATAAATATATATATATATTGAAATATTGAATTCGTCTTTACAAAAATCATTCTCTTTGTATTTTACGATACTATATTTTTTAAAGGGTTTTACCATTTCAATAGGAAAGTTTCCTTTTTAAGTAACATTTGGTGAACACATTTTTACCCTTGCAAAAGGTTTTATTTTATTATTTCGGAGAAAGATAGTTTAAAGTGCTCGAGCATCCTGTCATAAAAACAAGGTACATTGATGTGTTGGAAAAACCCAATAAACGATAAAAGTAACACGATGTAAAAAGGACAACTGTAGAAATATAGAAGTGAGTAGTTAAGTTCTCTCTGATCACTGATGGTGTTAAGACGTACTTCTGAAAACTCTATTTGAATAAAAGAATATCTTCAAATGAATAAAGTGTTTAATTATTTAAAATAATACATCATGACATATCCATAATCACAACAGGTTATGGGCCCAGGTTACGTTCGTGATTAATTAAAAATATTAAAATACAAATTTTCTTACAAGAAAATTAAATTTCTTAGTGCAACTAAAAATTAGTGAGTGCAAACTAAAAGTAAGGGGTTAAGTGTTTCTCAGTGAAAACAATCAACTATTTCCAATTATTAAAAATAAATAATTATTCAATAGACAATATGGAAAATTTAAAATCGAAGCGAAACATTCAACCTTTCAACGGTAAAAATTATAATATATGGAAGTTTAGAATCCGTAGTCTTTTAAATGAGCTCGAAGTGATTTATGTGATCGATAAAGTGGAACCGGAGAATCCTGACGACAAGTGGAAGAAGTCGGAATCAACCGCGAAAAATGTGTTAATCGAATATTTGTCCAATTCGTACTTAAGTTATGTAAAACCAGAATCGTCGACAAAACAAATTTTTGCTGTTCTAGACAATATCTTTGAGCGAAAAAGTGTAGCAAAACCACTAGGAGCTCGAAAGAAATTATTTAATTAAAAATTAGAAGGTGAAACAGATTTGTGTAAACATTTTATGCATTTTGATTGTTTAATATCGGAGTTAGTATCAGCTGGAGCAACCATCTCAGAAGTAGATAAAGTGGCTCAACTATTAATGACCTTACCAACTTCTTACAATGGCGTGATTACAGCTGTAGAGACTTTATCGGAAGATAATATCACGTTGAGTTTCGTAAAATCAAGATTATTAGATCATGAAGTTAAACTTGTAAATGAAAATCTAGATACAAGCAAAAAGGTTCTTCGTGTACAGCAGAAACCTAATGACATCTAACGAAATAATAAAGATTTTAGAAAACCATGGAAAAATCATCGTGGAATCGTCAAGCCAAAGCAATATGGAGCAAATAACAAGAAGAATATTAAGTGTCATCATTGTGGAAGGAAAGGGCATTATAAAAATGAATGTCGTTACTACCTGCGAAATTTAAACCAAAAACCGAATGCAGAAAGATCAAGGACAGTTCAAACCATCCAAACTAATCCACAAAAAGAAGACGATTCAGGTGCCTCTAACCATCTGATAAACCGCGAGGACCTAACTGATAATTTTTCTGACCTGAAGACACCCATCAATATTTCTATTGCAAAGAATGGAGCCTTCATTACTGCAACTAGGATGGGAACCATCGTATTGACAAGCAATACAGGAATTCAAGGGAAAATCAAGAATGTACTGTACAGTCCTGATGTACCGTATAATTTGCTATCAGTGTACAAGATGCGGGAAGCAGAATACTCGGTAAACTTCAATGAATCTGGAATTAGAGTAAGCCGTAATGGTAAGACGGTAATGACTGGTAAGTCGAGGAACAATCTATTTACTCTTGAATTTTCGGTAAGTAAAAGCTTTATTAATTATTCAAATAATGCATCTAATTCCGATTACAAATTATGGCATGAACGATTAGGCCATATAGGAAAAGATAAGTTTAATGAAATAAGAAATAGGCAATTAGTTAATGACGTAGAAAAATTAAATAAAATAATACCTGATAATGATTTGTATGAAGCTTGTATTAACGGTAAACAAGTGCGACTATCTTTTAACACATGCAAAAATAAAGACTATATAGAATGACCATTATTTAATATACATTCAGATGTTTGTGGGCCTATTACGCCTTCCCGAACTTGAAGCTATAGATGATGATAGTAATAATGTATGAAAAGAGAATTGGTTCGATAAGTACGAGAAAAGACTCCGTGAATCGCTGAAGAACTCCATGATGTTACGTTAGCACAATTTGTTACAAAATAAAACATAAATAAAAAAGCTTAAAAAAGAGAAAATTTAATGGTTTATCAACAATTCAATGATTTAATGCGAAAGGCCAATGGTCAATTTGAGATCCATTTCAAATTGTTTTTACGGGACCATCTGGTACGGGAAAATCATTCGTTATCAAACTGATTATGGAAATTTACAACAGGTTCGCTGATAATGATGGTTAATGCAATGCCTATATTACATGTGCTTCATCCGACAAAGCTGTCGTGGTGATTGATGGTACAACTGTTCATACACCTCTCAAAATTTCTCTTTCAATTGCCACCAGTAAGATAGACACCAATTTAAAAGACAATCAGAACGTGCAGGATTGAACGCATTTTAGGAGAAAATTAAAATTTTTATCAACTTACTACAGTAATGAGATAAGCTTATATTGCATAATCACAAGTTTTGACAAATATAGATTATGGAGATGTACTAGATAATCATGAGTTTCAATTTAATGAATCGAGATTTTTCAAAAAAGAGGATGTTGCTACATTATGCCATGATGGAGTTTGTAACAATGTGATTTTGAGCCAATGTGAAGACAAATTTTTTCAACGTCCATAGACGTTATAATTGGCGCTAAAATTAAAGAGCAAGAAGTTAATTTTAGACTTAAATTACATAAAAATCTGTAATTGACACTGGAGGACTGCCTTATCACATTACTTTTGTTGTTGGAAAGACTTATCTTATTACAACCACCATCGACGTTTCTGATGGTTTATGCAATGGTACAGTTGGGAAATGGGTACATGTTGAATTTGATGAAAGTTAAACGTTGATTTGAGTTTGGTTGGAATTTGTTGTTCAGATAAAGTTGGTAGAAAAAAAGGAAAAAGCAGCCGCTTTAGCAGTGCAAAATAGATTCGGCAATCTCGCTGTACCCACTGAATTACGAACAACAAATATTTCATTAAGATCGGATAGAAAATATGTAGCCAAATTCAAACATTTTCCATTAACTTCAGATCTTGCTATAACTATATATAAGTCTCAAGGTGGAACTTTTGACTAATTACTATATGAGTATAGTAAAGCACATTCTCAGGAACTCGTTAACCCTTACACTACTGGTGTACAATATATTGTACGTAAAAATTTAGCATACGTATAGTACCACTTTTAATGTACAGTAGGAAAAAATTATTTCGCCTTAAATTTGGCAATAAACCACCATCCTTACTTACTAAAATTAAAAAAAAAATTTTTTAATTAGTTTTTTTCTTTATTTTCTGTAATGTACAATATGTTGTACATTGGTAGCTAAGTGTAGTAACTAATTACATTTTTTGGTATATTTTACCCAAGTTAGGACCTTGATTGACCCACTACATATTTCTTTTTTTTAAATGAAAATTATAGAAACAGTTTTTTTTCCCTGGTAATACCTGAGCAGTTTTCCGACTTGCACCTGGTGGGTTGATTTTTTCCATCATGTTTAGGAAGATGATCAATCGTATCTGTGCGCACCTCATCGACGGGCCGATGTTGAAGGTTCAGGAGATGCTAAATCAATATCTGGTGTTTCAGAACGGGACTTGTTGGATGCCTGCGAAGCTGGTCTACCCACTTTACGACCAAGAGGTGCATCGAATTTTACTAGACATTCAGCCACTCTCATTTTAAAATGAAGTAGATATAATATTTCTTTTTGGGGAACTTATAATTCTATTGCGGATGTGCGATATTGGATCCAAGAATTTACAATGGCTAAGTCCACCGCATGAAAAATCATTCGTAGTGTCCATTTACGAGATCTGATATAAATTCTTTATAAGCTGATGAAGCGATCCATGAGATCCACTCCACCCATTTCATTGTTCCACAACGAAACTTGTTTAGCAAACATCATTTACATACTGCATTTAACAAGTTCCAAACGGTAAAAAAACTGTATTTATAAATACAAATGTAAAAAAATTGATTTTATTCCAGTTCGTAAATAATTAAATTAACTGTTTAATATATTTACCACAAGTTAAGAAATGAAATTAATTATTTTTCATCATCATAAAGTTGATGTACAATATATTGTACAAATATAGTCAATGAGTGTCAATTTTTTGAATTAAGTACGGAAGAGGTTAATGTTGCGCTGTCTCGGCTGACTAATATTGAAAACTTGTATATCACGACAAACAACGATATTTCAACATTCAAGTTTTATTATAATCGAAAGCAAGTTGCATCGACTGCATCTTTGTTGCAAGAATTCAAAAGACTGTCTTTAAATAGTGTTCTGACGACAGCTCAAAGAGTCTTAGATTTCATTAGTAATAGAAATGGCATTTCAATAATGAATTTCAATTGCAAATAGTCACAAATACGATTTACAAGATTCAGTTACGAGTCAAACAAATTTGTTACTTCTTACTGAAACTTGCTTGCACGTGATAATCCGATTAAAATACCTAATTTCAATTGTATTGTTCAATTCAAACGAGATACTGTTCCAAAAGATTGGGTAGCTATTTATCAAAATAATAATAATGTTACTAATATAATTACTCCAAATATTGAAATAAATATTGCACACGTTAGCGATGTTAATGTTAGGCGCTCATTTGTTGGAGGTATTTGTGCGTACTTATGCAAACTTAGCATTGGCCTACACATAGTCATGGTAGCAATTAACATTTCTCCGAATCCAAAATTGAACGAGGTAGAGTGTTTTATTAAACTCATTTTACTGGAGTACACTGAAGAAGGGACTAAGATACTTGGTACAAATGGTAATAAATTTCCACTTATATTGGCTGGCAATTTCAACATCAACTTCTCTGATAAAAAATCAATTAACAACTTTTCTTTCGAAAAAATAAAATTTGAAAATGAATAATGATCGACAAGAATCCACAACAAAATTTGGGACCGCCATTGACGCGGTATTTTCCAGATATTCAGAGGTCTCAAACCTATGTCTCTTATTTCAGTAACCATAAACCTATAGTTTCAATGATAAAAATTCCTGAATAACCTACATGTATTATAGGATAACTTTACAATTATTCAAAAAAAGAAAAAAGTTTGTTTTCTTATCTGTCACAACGCTTAAATAGTGTAATTTGAATTAATAATAAAGAAAAAACTTGAATTAATATCAAAGAAAAAAAAAACAGGATAAATATAAAAAAAAAAAATAAAAAAATAAGTATAAAATTATAATTGTATTAGTTGATAAAAAATGTGCAATAGCTTTACCGTGGCAGTCCCCGAGTGCCACACGTTTTTTCTTTTCTTAATTTACAGATGCAAGGCCAAATTTATCACAGCTAGAGCAGGTTCACTGTTACCAGTGTCAGATTCTACATATTTCTGCAAATTTATTTCATGGTCAATTCGCCACAAGAAATTGAACTGCGTTGTTCACATAACAATTCAGTAAAGAGGTCTGTTGTAGAACAATTACAAACTTTATTTCATGGACACAATCAATTGATTATATGGTTTAAAACTGACGTTAAGACGTTTTAATGCACCAACTATTGATGAAGTTGCCACCGTTGTAGTTCAAGAAATCTTGGAATCCCGTGATATTTTTTTAAATCGTCGGAATGATCAATTACAACGTATAAAGGAAACCCACCTCTCATATGATGCACTGCAATATACTATTCTATTTTGACATGGTGAAGATGGCTACGTTTTGTCAATCAGGATGATAAATCCCATTATTGGTAATTGAAATATTAGTTTGGCTATGGAGATAATATCTCTGTCACTATATTATGTATTTTAATTTTATACTTCAATGTTATTAAAAAACAAAAATCTATTTACAGGTTTTTAAACCAACAAAAAAGTCAATACCATATTTAAATGTCGGCGATTATATCACAAATATGTTGTTGACATGTATGTCAAAATTAAAACAGAGAGATTAACGTTCATCAGATTGAATCAGACCAAACTCCGATATGGAAAGTATATTCCCCTTGGAGATGCGAGTAATACTGATAGAAATGTTTAAAAAATGTTTTTAGACAACAGTTTGAACCTTTAATGGACAAATATTCATTGTAAAACATTATGTATTTGGTGAGACACGCTGCAAGATGTATTCTGTGTAGTGGCAAAAACGAGGTTTGCCACATGCACACATTTCGAATTGGTTGATTAAAAGATAAGGCGAAATGAATGTACAAGTAGATCTTGGATTTTATCTCAACCGCGACCATACCTCATGCAATATTTTTAAATAGACAATCGTAGAATTGTTCCATATTCACCCATTTTATCAAAGACCTTCAAAGCGCAAATCAACATTGAAGCTTGTCATTCATTCAGTGAAAACTATTAAATACATTTGCAAATATAACGAAATGTATGTAGAGTGATATGGCTGTGATTGGAATTGGTGCAGGGAATTCCAATGATGAACTTACCAAATACCAAATTGGCCGCTATGTTAGTAGTAATGAAGCAGTTTGGCGAATATTTTCTTTTCCTTTTCATGAGAGACACCTTTTTGTTGTTCACTTAGCTGTGCACTTAAAAAATGCACAGAGTGTATTTGACAGCACAGAACGCTGTACGAAGAGCTGCTCAACCACCATCTACTACATTAACCATTTTTTTTTTGCAATATGCCAAACATGGTTTTGCACTAACATTCCTATATTCTGAAATGCTAAAATATTATACTTGGAATCAATCCTCAAGGAGATTTATACGACGGAAACAAGGAAAACCAGTTCCAGGATACCGAGATGTATATTCTACTGATGCGAATCTTCGAATTTATTCATTTATTCCAACAGAAGTTCAGTTGGTAAGAATTGAGATAACGTACATCGTGGGGACCAGGAATGAACACGTTCACTTGAAACTTGGGCAGTCAGATCTGTGTGTTAAGTGTTTATCAAGATGTTTTAGTAATAAGTTTATCAAGATGTTTAGGGTAAGTAATCTTATTTTATAATGTATTTAAATAATTGTCGAATGGACATGGATGAAAATGTTAGTCACAAAAATGAAATGAGATCGTACACAATGAAAATCACTTTGAAACCATCAATAAAACACACTTATATTGATACAGTTAAATTTTATTTTTAAATTTGATTTTAATTTAATACAATATTTTATTATCCATTTCTATGAATACTTCTTTAAATATTTGATACGAGAGTGTAACTTTCCGAGTTATTGAATTAAAAACTTTCTTAGGCTTCCTAGTCATTTCTAAAATCAAAGGGCTCGTTAAGAATAACTCCAAAAATAAAGTGTCGTCATTCTAGATACAATATGGTGGACTTCTAAAGCTTAAAATTCAATTTTGAATCAAATATCTTCAATTGATTGACATTTTAATGCATTCTTTCAATATAGGCATCAAACGAAAGGGCTCGCTAAAAATAAAGTGACATCACTGTAAATCTAATATAGTCCATTTCTAAAGCTTGAAAATTAATTTTGAAGCAGATATCTTCAAATATAACCAAATATTGTGAAACGATGTAAAACAAGTCAAAGTAATGAGTCATTCAACAACATGGTAACTTCTAATCATCTGAAAAATCGACATTATGTTCTGAATCATTTGACTTTCGAGTTGCTTCTGCTGTGTGGCAGAAAAATATTGGAACTGAATATGTGTAAAACTGAACGAAAAACTCAGCTTATCTCCAGGGAAAAATACGAAAAAATATCGCGAGTGTAAAGAAAAGGTTCGATTGACTAGAAGTATAAAAGAAGCTAACACAGAACATAAAAAACGCCGAGCAATGTTAAAAAAACTGAAGAAATCAGCAGGTGTACGAGCGGAAAAGCAAGAAGGAGTCACGTATGAGTCTGGATGCGGATTGAGTGATATTTCGCAAGCTCTTCCTCAACCTATTGTAACTGAAACTAATATTAATCAGAAAGTTACTCACGAAAATAACGTACATGTAGTAATTTTTGATTTAGAAACAAGTGGATTGGGAGATTCGGCCGAAATTTGTCAAATTGCTGCATCTTGTGACGGAAAAGATTTTAATGTTTATATAATGCCGAGTCGAGGAATAAACGCTGAAGCTAGTAGGATAACTAAATTAACTATTTGTGAAGGGGAAATGTTTTTGGGAAATAATCGAGTAGAAACAAAATTGGCAAAAGAAGCGCACTTGGACTTTATAACTTACTTACAAAGTTTTGGTGGCAAAGTTATTTTACTAGCTCACAACGGATTTAGGTTTGACGCTCCCAAAATATTGAAAACCTCGAATAAATTGGGCATCTTGACGAAACGAATCCACCATCATCGGAGACCTTTATAATATGTATGAAAGTTAGAGACGAAAATTTCTCATCTGAAATGAACATAAATGAACATAATACAGAAACCTCATATAATTATGACAAGTAAGTTAAAATATTGTGTCTATTTAGCGAACTAGATGACTGTTTTCAATTTCATTATAAAAACAAATAAAAAAGCTTTGAAGTTATAAGTAGAATATTCATAAATGATCGTAACCTAGGAAACTAATTTTAAAATTACTTCCATCATTTTTGAAATGAGAGATTGCGTAAAACGAAAATAATAACAAAAATGGAAAATAATTCGAAGAAAACTCATTAATGAAAACGTAAAACAACATTCATAATGAGTATGGAAGCCGTACTTCGAAAACTGTAGGAGCTACTAATTTCAAATAAATAGATAAAAATTCGAGCTCTAATTAAAAAATTATTTTACAGAATTTACATTTCATTTACAGCCATTCGTTCACTGACACTGTAAATACAGGCGAAAATGAAAGAAGCGAGAGATTTCAGTAAATTAATAATTTTATGTTAAGAACTGATCCTGAGTAACTAGACCTTTCTTCACAAACGATAAATTCGTTAATGCTATCACAAATTTAAATGCTTCTATTGGTCTCTCCTCTATTATTAGATTTCAGTAAAATGTCTCATCCTATTTCGAAGTCAGTAAATTTCATAATTATTTTTAGAAATGCAACTTGGGACAATACTAAGCTTGATCTTGAAGGCGTTCATAAATTCAGGGAAGCGAATTCGCATAAAAATCAGTCAATTTCAACTGAAAATCTCATAATAACCGGAAAATCAACAGCTGAAAAAATTTATCGCTACTTTTGATCAATTTATTAACCCTTTCAGTGTAGATGTTTCTATAGACCAATTGGTAAATATTTCATCAGGGAAATCCACATCACTGCCAGTAGAACAATTTTTATTAAATATAGAAGATAATGAAGCAATCCTTCGAAATGCATTTATTGTGTCAATCTGATATAAATCGATTTGAAAAAGCTATTTTAAAATAATCTAATAATAATTTTTCCAAAAATTATGAAAAGACGAAAAAAGTTCAAGTAGGTGGAAAAATTCAATAATAAAAGTTCAAAAGGGATTTATTTGGACGTATGCTGGGAATTTCAATGGACTATAATATTGACATTTCAATAATTTTACGCTGAATTATAATATCTGATGACATCAGAATGATTATCATTGTGACATTTTGATGGAACCATTTGCAAAACCGACAAATATGCTTTGATAAAATGCGTAGAAATTAAAGAAGCCACCTCGAATTGATGTTTTAATATTTGACGGTCTTTTTTTTTACACATAATAAAAAATGTGCCAAGAAACTTCTGATGTTAGTTTTGTCCAATCTTGTACACCATCGATTAAAGATTACATTCGCAATGATTTGAGTTTGCACAATTAGAATAGTACATTCTCGGCCTGAGGAAGATCGTCCTAATAATTTCGTGAAAGAATTAAAAATTAAAAGTTAAAAATGAATGTGTTAATTTGATGCAAAATCAAATCAGTCAGCATTATAATGACACGAATCCAAACAAAAAATTGAACGAATGCAGCCAAATTTTGAAAATTATCATTCAACTAGTCTTCCATATTATTTTTAGGAAGTTAAAAATGAATGTGTTTTTTGCTGCAAAATTAAATCAGTCAGCATTATGATGACCCGAATCCAAACAGAAAAATTGAACGAATGGTGCCAAATTTTGAAAATTAATATTCACCTACTCTTCCAAATTATTCTCAGGAAGTTAAAAATGAATGTGTTAATTTGCCGCAAAATCAAATCAGTCAGCACTATGATGACACGTATCCAAACGGAAAAATTGAACGAATGCAGCCAAATTTTAAAAATGATTTTTCAACAACTCTTCCAAATTATTCTCAGGAAGTTAAATATGAATGTGTTAATTTGCCGCAAAATCAAATCTGTCGGCATTATGATGACACGAATCCAAACAGAAAAGTTGAACGAATGCAGCCAAATTTTGAAAAGATTAAACAACTACTCTTCCAAATTATTCTCGGGAAGTTAAAAATGAATGTGTTAATTTGCCGCAAAAACAAATCGGTGAGATATGAGTGCACGAATCCATTTAATTGCAAATTCTGCTAAATAATTGATCAACCTGGCAACGAAAGATAAAATGATGATAAAAAAACACCGTCTAATCCGAATGAATTAACGGATGGTAATTAACAGATACTTTTATGGCCAGTCCCTCAAGCTCATGAATTGCGTGACATGGATGGATTAATAGCCTTTCCCTCAGATAATTACAAACGCGAAATGGAACAAATAAGTGAATCATTTCCACAACAAGTTCAATTTACATCGTCACCACCATCTGAAGAATATGCAGATAATCAAATGGCTGAAAATGACAAACAGAATGATTAGAAAAATTTCTACATAGAGCACAAATGGAATCAAGCTATAGAGTATAATAGAATGAGTTTATTTTTTCATTAACTTTTTTTAAATTTTAATTCTTTCCTCTGAAACGTGTTACCAAAAGTTTCTAATGCCAACAATTATTAGAAAAACAATAATTATTTGTTAATTAAAAAATAAATACCATTGTTTCACTATGTTAGTTTTTATATTAATGAGCCTTAAAGCATACGTACCCCATCTTGCCACTCTATCCTCTATTGTATGTGAACGCGTCCATTCAGAAATGTAAAAATTTTAAAAAATTTCATATGCGTAATATACCATTTAAAGTTATCAAATATAACAGAAAAATGTCAAAAACGTTTAAGTGCAAAAACTACTTGTGATAGAGGTAAAACCGTAACCGTATCTGAATATGCAATAATTGCAACTGGCGTACGCGTCCCTCCAATATTAATTTATCCAAGTCAAAGGTGCTCACTAGCTCACTGGCTTTAAAAGGAGATGCTCAAAAAATTGATGGATAAATGAAGAGCTAAATATAGACTAGCTAAAACATTTTTTCACATACCTTACATTGAAGCCAGTCTATGGAAATTTCGGTCCTAGGCCCATTATAGACTGCTTAACAGCAAGAATACAACTTTTATATGAATTGACAATTCGGCCGAAAAATCGAAAGCTAAACAGGTTATGCTGCATCCGGAATATATCCCTTTAATCGTGATGTCTTTACAGAAGAAATTTTTAACACCAAAGATGTTTAATAACAGGCAAGTAATGAAAGTGCACACCTGAACCGAAAAATAGAACAGATTCCCATATACCCACTTTAAATTTTTAATGAAAAATAAAGTCAGAAGTATATTTAAATCAAACGGATGATTATAATAAAGACAAAAGTAAAGTGTATAAGCTTTTAAAGTCGTTGTGTGATCTTAGTGACGGTCCAAGAATTTGGTATGATTGTTTAAATAAATATTTAACAGATTTATATGTCATCATTTGTTGATGATATACTTGTTCTAGAAGCCAAAAATTAATTGATCAAGTTTAATTAAAACTATGTGAATGTTATAAAATGAAATATATAGGTAAAATTAAAAATTTTATTCGAATTAATATTGATTATGATGAGATATAAGGTAAAAATTATTTGAATCAAGAAAAGTATATCTCTACAAGAAAAGTATGATTTAAGAAATGCAAAGTTATAACACACCAATGGAAACAAACTTAAAATTATGTCATTCAAATGAAGTAGATGTAAGAATAAAGTATAGAAATATATTTGTAGAGCTTTTATATCTAAGTTCAGAAACAAGTAGCTTACAGTGTTAATTACTTGAGTCGTTTTTAGAATTCATATTATGTAAATACTCTGTTCTACTAAGCCAAAAAGGTGTATGTCAAATTTCACTGAATTTCTTATTCTTTTTTATAAGGACATTTTCAGTTGTATTTAATCCATTTTCTTAGCGTATTTCGTCCGTATTGTGCAGCTAAAGTGCTAGAAATATAAGACGTATCTCAAAAATAAAACAAACTCCCAAGCAGTTTGTACGTAACTCATATTTCCAAACATAACGGTCGCTTCTTGGATATGCGTCTACTTTGCCTAACATTTCTGGCAATTTACAATTTGACCTTCACAGATATACGTCTACATCACTTAGTGGCTTCCCCGATTGATACCTCAATTTTCCGAAGTATCAGCGTTGTAAAGGGTTCAGTCTCATCTATAAAGTTTGTTGTTTAGTCATCAACTGTCAAATGCACTTTGATTATTAATTTTTATAGTAGTTAGATTTAAAAGAGTGAAGAGAAAAACAGTTTATGTTTTTATATTGCCAATATATATTATAAGGTGAGTAAATACAAAATTGACCACTGAAAAGAAGAAAATTTGACATATTATGTTGACTTTCAGGTTAACTTTAAGACATCGTATATTATTGTTTTAGATCCAATCATGGATAAATCTAATGGTTTTCGGGGACATAAGTTAGTTATGTTGGCCTTAAATAAGAAAACAAAACAAGATTTCTCCAAGAAACGTTTAAGCAACAAATATAAACGGGCACGTCATTCCGAAGAAGAGTATGTCCCTTCCAATTTAAACGCAAATTCTAAAGGCAGTAGGTACATTTCCGATATTGACAAAACTGTTCAGAGCAATATTTCTAACAAGTGATAGTGTTTTGTCATATGCGTATAGTGATATTTTGCCCTAACAAACGGCAAATCTATTACAGAGAACACTAAAATAACAAAATCTAATGTTATTACGGTGACTAAAAATGTGGTTGTGAATAGTAATAAGTGGTTGTGTGATATAGTCTTCAAGTAATAACAGTAGTGATACAGCACCCACAAAATGTTCTTCGGGTGCATGTGATGGTGGTGGTTAACGCAACAGTAATATTATCATTTCAACGATAATTTCCTATGTTTAGGAGCCGAACAGGAAACTTGAACAGGTGAAGGTTCATCAGGTTGGTCTTCTAATGTTGAAAAAACATGTGATTCTTATAATATAGATGATCAGATTCATATCAATCGGAGGCATGTTTTACCAAGTATATTGGAAATAGATAAATCTCCACTACAAGATGAATCTGAGCCTACAGAAAACATTCAAATAACAATATCAATACGAGAACGATGTTGCCGACAGTGATAATGTGCAGAACATTAACTCTACTACTAAAAATTCCAGTGAGGAATAAAATATTCACAATATTAAAAAGGGGACTGTACGACAAAGGCAAAAGGATGAAATATCGGTGAGTGAAAGGGAAAAGAGGAAATGTGATACATTTGTAGAAAACCATGGTGTGAAGAACGGTCGTAGGGAGCAATGTCGAAAGAAGTGTATCCAAAATATATCTGAGGCCAGAAGAGAATTTTATAATTCTAAGTTTTGGAAAATGATAGATGACAAAGAACGAAACTCTTTCATATTGCATCACATATAATTAACTGCTGTAAAACAAAGAACGACAGTTGTTGCTACCGATGTAGGCCAGGAGAGTTATCGAAGAAGTAATTCATATATTTATATGCTTAAAAATGAAAATGGCACTTCACATAGTGTATGTAAAATCTATTTTTAACAATCCTTGGTTTTAATGGAAATAATGACAAGGTTGTACGTACAGCATCATTGAACGCGAAATAACTCTGTAGTGCTTGTAGCAGACATGAGATGTCGAAAAAGCCCCATAATTAAAAAGACAATGAAGACATTCGCCAGCACATTTCAACATTGAATCCAACCATTTTGCATTACCATAGGGAACAATCACCACGCCGCCTTTATCTGCCAATTGATCTCCCATTCACTCCATTCCGCTCTATTCCGCTGTCGTTCGATACCGACATCAGCGTAATGTCTCTTGTTCTTAATCGATTCTCAATGATAGAAAGCAAACTATTGTAAATCTTAAATCTTCGAAATATTTCATCAATTGAGGTTGGTTTTTTGCTATCTTCTCTTCCAACACTTGAAAAACCCACAGCGATAATGAATTTATAAATACAGAGCATTAATGCTTCCACGAACTTTTTTGAAATGAGTATCCGAAACTGGTACGACATAATTTATTTTTAAAGAAAAATTTCATTGATTTCATTTCAACAGTATTCACCAGAATAGTTTTGTAATCGTTTAAAAGATCTACCAAAATTTAAGAATTCTTAAGCCATACAGGATGTAACAGAAATTACAGGTATTGTTTATGCAGTGTTTGAGACAACAAGTGACAATACTAGAGCCAATAATTTGGCTCTAAAATTATTGAGCTAGCATTTGAGGTGATTAGTAACAAGGATGTTGTTATGAAAGCTTTAAATGAGCACAGACCAGCAAGTAAGTAACAAAAAAATTGTAATCTTATTGAGATATATTTTTTTTTCGTCAATTTGGGAACGAACTAAATTTTATTTATAACTTCAATTGAAGCATCTTTACTTCACGAACATGGATCTAAAGTTATTTTTTTTTAATCTTTAAAATTAAGCAAGATATGGATATTACAAAGAGGAAAATACGTATGACGTTAACATTTAATATCTCCATATAAAGTACGTATTAAATATTTTTTTGAAGAAAAAGATAGAAAAGAAAAGAATCTTAGATAGCTTTTTTGTTTTTGAATCAATTTTAATTTACTTATCAAGTTTTGTTATGGTTTTGAGTCTAGTTTATATTTTGATTGCAAATTTAGAATCAGTCCGGTACCTTAATTGATTCAAATTATATATTGAACATAAGTGTACATTTAAAATTTATATATTTTTGTTTGTTTGGTTTATTTAAAGCTGATGTAATTTCAAAAATGCCAAAACTTCGTAGAAACTCCAAATTTTGCTCAACAATATCTAATCAAGTTTTTGTACATTCAGAAAATGAAAACAAGAATATTGCCTATGTCTAATCAGTCGATGAAGGCGCATCCAATTACATTATACAAATTTAAATGCAATTATTATTTAAAAATAACAAATATTGTGAAATTTAATTATATTTATCAGAAACATTATGAATGAATGAAGAAAATTTATGGAAAAACTACATTGATCAAATCATTTTATAAAGATTTAATAGTGAATCCCGCGAAATTTTGTGCTCTATTTACCGGGGTTATAACTTGTGAGTATCGCAACTGCATTACAAAGGACAATTTTCCGATAGAGAGTTGTCTGAAAATTTGCCAATATTTAGACTTAAAATCTCGTGTAAACTTCGTCGAAACTTACCAACACATGCAATCATTTTTATACGATAAAGCACTTGTTAATCATTTAAAAATTGAAGAAATATGTTTGGAAGAAACCTTTGATGAATTTTGGAATAATTTTCCCTGAAATAAAGGAAAAAGCCATTGAAATACTGGATATATCGAATATAAATTTTGCAAAAAAACAATCAGATACTCTGCTCAATTTTTTGTTTAAATTAACATCATTAAATGAACTACGAATGGTGGCAACAAAAGGCTTAAAAGAAGATCAACAATTGCAATTAATAATAATTTTATACTTGTATTTTTTATTTTAGGAATATTTTTATAAATTGGCACTCGATATAAATAATTTCACAAAACTAAATATTACAAATTTTGTTTTGTAAACAATTGTTGGTTGCTATGAAAAAATACATAAATAAAAATTTTGTTCTAACATAATTCTCTTCTTCTCTAATTTAAAAATCTGTATAGTTTTGAAAAGTGATTGCCAAATAATGGTTCGTTTACATGAAAAAAAGGTAAAATTTTAATTAACTTTTCAAAAATAATCGTGAATTTTCATGTAGCAAATTGTTTTTCGTCAAGTTGTTTAAAATTATGGATTGTGAAAACACAAAATTCTGATATCCATGTTTTAAATATTAGAAGTAATATGCTTTTTTGGAGACGTATATCTGCCGTATGTTTGGGTGTGACCAAAAAAAAAAAAAAAACATTTTTCAATGTCTTAATTTCAATTTTAATGTAATCATTCTTCTAGAATAATTTAGATTTTATTCTTGAATATTTTATTTCAATTTTATTCTAATAGCTTTTAATAATTGGAATATGTTTTTTTCTAGAATAATTTTCATTTTATTCTAGAAGGTTTTATTTCAATTCATAAAATTGACGGATTAGTTCGTTTACTCTTAAACATAGCAAAAAATTTTTTCTAGAATAATTTAGATTTTATTGTAGACAGTTTTACTAAATAATTCATAAAATTGACGTATTAGTCGTTTGCTTTTAAAAATTGGTAAAAAATTTTTCTAGAATAATTTAGATTTTACTTCAATTCATAAAATTGGCGGATGAGTTCGTTTGATTTTAAAAATATTTTAATGGCTATATAAAATTCCCGATCACACATTTTCAGAATAATTTTAACAGGCTAAGGAAACTGTATGACCTTTTTGAAAGAGGGGATAAGGCTATAATCATAAAATTACAACAACATCAATGTATGATTAAGAAAATTATTGTTTTTACTTAAAGCCAGGCACCAAATATTTTTGAACAATTTTTAATTAAATGTTTTGTTTTTTAGCAAAAAGAAGAAAAAACAACTAAAAACGGTCCAAAACCTAAAAGACCTAATTATTGTAGGAGACTGGTAAGTAAACGATTTGTTAATAATTATATCCGCATAATTTTTACATGAAACGGATGAATTACTACGGGGTTCAAACCTCTATCGGATCCTAAGTTACGCACTTTACTCTCTAATACTATAGAAAATTACGTAAAAGTATCTGAAAAATTAGCACCATGTGCATCTAGTCAAAGTAATGAGTCATTCAACAACATGGTAACTTCTAAACATCCGAAAAATCGACATTATGTTCTGAATCATTTGACTTTTGAGTTGCTTCTGCTGTGTGGCAGAAAAATATTGGAACTGAATATGTGTGAAACTGAACGAAAAACTCAGCTTATCTCCAGGGAAAACTACGAAAAAATATCGCGAGTGTAAAGAAAAGGTTCGATTGACTAGAAGTATAAAAGAAGCTACCGCAGAACATAAAAAACGCCGAGCAATGTTAAAAAAACTGAAGAAATCAGCAGGTGTAATAGCGGAAAAGCAAGAAGGAGTCACGTATGAATCTGTATGCGGATTGAGTGATATTTCGCAAGCTCTTCCTCAACCTATTGTAACTGAAACTAATATTATTCAGAAAGTTACTCACGAAAATAATGTACATGTAGTAATTTTTGATTTAGAAACAAGTGGATTGGGAGATTCGGCCGAAATTTGTCAAATTGCTGCATCTTGTGACGGAAAAGATTTTAATGTTTATATAATGCCGAGTCGAGGAATAAACGCTGAAGCTAGTAGGATAACTAAATTAACTATTTGTGAAGGGGAAATGTTTTTGGAAAATAATCGAGTGGAAACAAAATTGGCAAAAGAAGCGCACTTGGACTTTATAGCTTACTTACAAAGTTTTGGTGGCAAAGTTATTTTACTAGCTCACAACGGATTTAGGTTTGACGCTCCCAAAATATTGAAAACCTCGAATAAATTGGGTATCTTGACGAAACGAATCCACCATCATCGGAGAGCTCTATAATATGTATGAAAGTTAGAGACGAAAATTTCTCATCTGAAATGAACATAAATGAACATAATACAGAAACCTCATATAATTTTGACAAGTAAGTTAAAATATTGTGTCTATTTAGCGAACTAGATGACTGTTTTCAATTCCATTATAAAAACAAATAAAAAAGCTTTGAAGTTATAAGTAGAATATTCATAAATTATCGTAACCTAGGAAACCGATTTTAAAATTACTTCCATCATTTTTAAAATGAGAGATTGCGTAAAACGAAAATAATAACAAAAATGGAAAATAATTCGAAGAAAACTCATTAATGAAAACGTAAAACAACATTCATAATGAGTATGGAAGCCGTACTTCGAAAACTGTAGGAGCTACTAATTTCAAATAAATAGATAAAAATTCGAGCTCTAATTTAAAAATTATTTTACAAAATTTACATTTCATTTACAGCCATTCGTTCACTGAATATATGAACCCCCAAATATTAGCTTTAATATAAAATACATGACTGTCTCATTTTTACCTAAAATTTATTCTCATTTTTACACCACTTGATCCTACATAAATCAAAGTAGCTTGTTTATTAAACTTTTAACTTCAGTTTCTATTTTTTCCTATTTTCTCATGTCAAAGTTTTTCGCAAAGATAACTTCTAATAAGACAGAATTGTCTTTAATCGTCGGAAACTCAATAACCAATTGCTCTTTGATTAATAAGTTGTATTAATAACTTGTAATTTAATTTATTCTTTCAGGTATTATTTAATAATTATTATAATTTTGAATATTATATAAAACTTCTTTGTATATTCTTTCATAATACATAAATCATCTAAACCAACTTACATGTATTTCTATAATTAATCGCATTTTTGTATTCTATGGAAAATAGTCAGCTGGGTTTATTACGGGTAGTTTATGTTATTTCTACCATGAAAATCGCTGTAATCATAGCAGCTATCCTATAAACGTTCCAGTTTCGGCAAATCATACTTTAAATATTATGTATTAGCATAATGAGTCATGCACACTATAGCGACAAACGATTCGCGACGACATGTAATGACATTTTTGCAAATTTTAAATTATTATGCTAAATATTTAAATATTTTCAATCTCAGAAAGTCAGAAATTTAATTTAAAAACTTTAAACTATTATCATAAATATATAATTGGATTAATATCTATGAATTTCTTATTTATTATTTATGAATAAAGTGAAATATATTTTTTTAGGCTATTATCTTATAGGATGGCCATTTTTTGTTGTGTTTTATTAATGTTGTCAAATTGCGGATTTCAACATCGTCGTGACGACTATTAATGATTTGTTAGTTGCTATGCACTATAAAATTGAAAATATTTTATTGGTCATTATCTATAATAGGAGAATAAATGGGTAAAACATTGTATTATGGTAGCACTGCCTTCTACTTACGAATGTAAACGATACACGACTATACACGAAGTATTGTAAAAAAATTCATTTTTGAAAACTGCATTTTTCATCAAAATAAGTGATTCAATGAGCTTTAATATGGATTCTATACAAATGAATTATAATTTTTTAAAAAAAAATTGAAGAAGATTATAACAGTAAGTATATTCTTTTAATTTAATTTAATAAACTCTACATTTTGTTAAATTAAATTATCATGTCAAGTAAAGACACTTCAATTCAAGTAATAAGAAGAATAATGGAGAAAAAACCTCTGATTTCATGTCAAAATTGTTCACATTAGAGATTGGATTTATCATAAATACCTCATTCTATGTTTAAAGTTATTAACTATTTCTGTTGCTGGAATAAATCTTTATAACTGATTTCGATTTTTTCGATGTTATCAGTGGAACTTTTAAGAGGGGTTGAAACATAATATTGTTTTAGCACCCTCAGTTATATATCATCTTTCAATTTTCGAGCTCAAATAACTCAAAAAATTACTATCCAAATAGTAATAGGGGTATTAGCTTCAAAAATTGCCAAATTTTAAAAAATTTGCTGAAATTTATTATTATTTTATTTATTTATTTTATTTATTTATTTTTTTTTTTTTTTTGTTAGATCGTTTAAAAATGCTAATAGAATTCCCACCCGCTTTTCGCCAGTCGGTAGAATTTTTAGGTGATTTTTATGATCAAACTTGTATCAGTTTAGGAAATCCAATAAAACCATACACAATGGAACTTAAAAACTACCTAGAATTGCTTTTGGAAACTAACGAGAAGAAAATATTGAATTATTTACCAGTCAGGTTAGCATTATATTTTAGTAACATAAAAAAATTTCATCATAATCTTTTTTAAGATTTTGTTTTTCATATTTTTGGAAAAAACCATTGTGAAAGCGATATCAAAATATTGCGTTGAAATCCCTGATAAAAATCTCCAAATAAATTCGATTGAATTTGAATCAGATTCTATGGGAATTAAATGGAAGTTTTCAATTCAATCTGATTGAATCTAATTCATTCTAATTGATATTATTCTACATCATCTTGCAATGAGTTTATGTAATATATATTACATGCTCACTGTTCTATTGCATACATTATGCATTCGGATGGCATTGCAAGATTATGCAATTATGTTTTTCCTTGTTGCATTTTTATAATTTATATCGGGTTTGTCGGAAATGCATTTATTTTCTGCTATAATATTTAATATTTCGCCTGTCGTTACATTATCTTTTAAGTAGTCAGCCATTTTGAATTCAAAACACAACAGAAAGTAAACAATAGTAATAGAGTTTAACTAACATATTCCAACAAATTTCAACCGATGCTTTCCACATATTTTCCAATCTACCAACTGAGTTACTGCGCATGGCTACGACTACCGACTATGCAGAAACGTGTTTATTAACGGTTTTTTTCATTTGTGTATGTACTCCCGAATAGAAAAGCCAGATTAAATCCTATTGAAAATGAAGCATTTATTAGAAGCAATGATGACTCACTTATTAATATCAATTACATGAAAAAAATTTTAATTTCAGTTACTCAAGAATGGAAATGGAATTCGCATACATTTACCCTCTGATTTTAGCAGCTTGATGAATCGAGTACATTGCCAATGTATTGCAGATACAAACTTGACTCAAAATAGCAAACTATGGCTTGTGTTAGCCATGCATATTGCTCAAAATAATTTTAAATTGCTTATTCCCTTTGAATTACAAAAATTTTATGTTGATAATCTTGGGGAAAAAGCATATAAAATATTCGTGCGCCTGCACACGGAACGCACAATTGAATTTTTGAGAAAAGCTGCGTATCCTAAAGCAAGTGATGGTTCATCAGATGGTACAAATGTCTAATGGAAATAAATCTCCAAGACCGATATTAGGGCGAGGGTATAATTTAGAAAAATCTCAAAATCAATGCTAGCTGTAACCTCAGTCTAAACTGAAAATATGGAATCCAATATAGAATCATTATTCACGCGCCTGTAAATTTAATATTGAAAAAATTATTGGTAGAAAATATTCGTATCCGGCGACGGTTACGAAAATAATTCCCTAATTAAATTGTTTAAATTCCTGTGAAATTTTTAACATACGTTGCATTCCACTTGGCACTCAAAACAATCGCGTGTGGTCATCATTTCAGTGAAATGCTTATTTAATTTACGTTTAAACATAATTAAAATTTTTTTAAATTAGAAGCAAAAGCTTCCACTTAATTTAAATTTTCGGAATCATATAAAATAATTTTTTCACCATCCTTAAAGTTTAATATTTAACAGAACTTGTGGACAGTTAACCATACTTCTCTTTCTTTTGATTCCAATTTCTTTTTTTAAATAATAATTTCCATTTAATTAATTAATTATATTTTTCTTTCTGTTAATTTATTATTTTCACTTTTTAGTATTATAATTTTCTATTGTTAATTGAATAAAATAATATGAAAAATTTATTTCACGTTGTTGTTTTTTAAAATGTATTAACTGCAAAAAAGATATGTCTAGCAATTATCGTCTAGTAGAACAGCTAAAATCGCTGCCTGCCTAAAATCAGAAGCCATAACGTTCATTTCCAGCTTTTATCACGATTTATCTACGTCTTAATGGATATCTGGAAACTGGCACTGGAAGAGCACGGAAATTATTTTTATATTGGAAATTTTACCTATGACTATAATATAAATAAGACAAAAATGATGACTTGTAATAAGATAAAATTGTCTTTAATCTTCAGAAACTCAAAAACCAATTGCTCCATAAAAATTGAAAAAAGCAAATTTAAAGAAAGTAAATTTTTTGGTTCTCAACAGCAATTGTAAAAAAACTGTAAAATCAGTATTTTAGTAAAGAATGGAAAGGATTACCTTTGAAGCTCACTGTATGCGCAAGAGTTCATGGATTACATTCATTTTCAAACATAAAAATTTAGTAAATTTATAGAACACAATTACTTGAAACACCTAATGCAAAAAATAAGAATTTAGGGCGTTTCATGTTAAGTTTTTGGTCTTTTGAAAAAGAAAAACGGATGTAACAGGTAATATTGAGTTGGGGAAATTGTGTATACATAACATTGAACATTTTGGAAACTTTCGTAGTTCGACAGTTAACATCGTAGAAATAATTTTTTTAATTGAAAAGTTTTTCAGTAAATTAAGCAAAATTTCCGGACTTTTACTAAAATTTTATACATTTTTTGAGTATTCCTTAACGTTTTACACAATTAAAATTCCCTAACATTTCCAGATTTTCCACGACCAGTAGACATCTGGAAATTTATTTACACTATAATTCGCCGTTTTAAAGATTTTTTATCAAAACGGAGACTGAAAATACGCACTAAACATTTTTTCGTCTTAAAAAAATACTTAATTCTAATTTTAATAAACTTCCCTGTGAAATAATGAAAGTCGCGAACAACGATATGGTTATTAACAACAGAAATTATCATTTTAAAGATTATTCTTGGTTTACATTTGGCACTATTACCCTTTTATTGCAATTAATAATACGAAATTACCGATTTTTTTCTAATTCAAAATCTTGAATGAATTTGAAACGCAAATTTCATTATAATTGCTAGAGTAGTAGGGGGAAGCGTATATTTTACAGTCAAGTATGCTTTTCTTTACCTTTTTTACCGACTACTTTTTGGGTGTTAAGACCTCAAATTTTTTATTTTCTAAAAAAAATTGACTCGGACGTTTGTTTTTGATTTTAATGATTAGAGAGTTTGAGAGTTACAGTGGAGTCATGTAAAAATTTCGAAAACTTCGATCAATGGGGACTGGCAAAGATTTTTTTACGCTCCTGGAAAATAAGTGCTTGTAAAGACGAAAATGAGGGATGTGCAAACAGTTCATGCGAATTCGACCAATTTCAGCACTTTGAGTTAGTGTGAGGATGGCCCCCCAAAATTTGTTTTTCAACTTTCTCAAAAACGATGCGTGTGGAAACAAAACAACTTCTGCAAACGTATGCAAACGATTCATGCAAAAAAATTCCAAGAACACAACACATGGGGTCATACTTCACATTTCATTTTTTTGCGCTCCTTGAAAATTGTTCAATCGAACATAAGGAATGTGCAAACGTATGAAAACTATGTTTAAACGATTAATGCAAACAATATCAAATATTAGATCAAATCAGCAATTCACTGTAGTGTAAAGTTAGCCCCCCTCCAAAATTTGGTTTTAAATTTTCCCTAAAACAATGCTTGTGGATACAAAAAGAAGGCGGTACAAATGTGTGCGAGTGATATGCAAACGAATCCGGAAACATAAATTAAAAAATTCCACAATTAGGGGTTAACTTCACATATTTAATTCATATAACTTGAAAATGTTATATTAAAGTTCAATAATTCATTACTATTACCATACAAATTTATTACATACGATCGATCTCAATAGTTTTGTTTCCATATAAAAACGAATTTTCGATTAAAAATTTTTTTATCGGCGTTTTAGATCTTCTCAAGCTCTTTCTAACCGACGAATGTGTATACCTTAAAGTTTGTTCCGAATAAATTTTGAAAAAATTACTACCCTAAGATTGGGAAAACATTTATAATTTGTTATTGCTCACTCAAAAAAAAAAAAAAAAAAAAAAAAAAAAAAAACAAATTTTAAAAAAATGTAAGCGTAACATACTCAACCAATTTTATCTAACCTAAATAACTTAGTTATTAAACTGAGGTAAGCATTTTTAAGAAATTATGAGTCGGCGGCATCTCGCTTTACGTAATTAGTTAATTTGCTTGTTTGGCGCCGGCTCTAATTTTCATATAAAGTTTTTATTTTGTAATTTTTTATTTTGGTTCTGTTTTATTTATTTATTTATTTTTATTTTATTTTATTTTTTTTTTTTGTACTACACAACAACAGCAAAGCATTAAAATATTAGAGTGAACAATAAAACCATCCTAACTAACCTAAGAGCCGGATTTTTTTTCTTTAATTCATATCTGATCAATTTCAGAGTATGGTCTTTCCAATAAAAGAAGAATTACAAAGGTAAGATTAATCTGTAAAAAGTTATACGTTTAGTTTTAAATACATTTAAATAAAAATGTACTTGTTGAATTAAGAACCTTCGACATTATTTTTTGTAATGGACTCTACCAAATTGTAATGAATATTCTGCCAAATTTCAAAGTTAATTCTCAGCGAAAACGTTTTTTTAACGTTTCAAGTAAAGTATTTTATTATTCTCTACTATATTAAGGAACGAGGGCTATTGAAAATTATAATATACTAGCAGACCCGGCCGCGTTGCTGTGGATATTATTTTTGTTATATTACATTGTAGTAAACAATTTAAGAGGAACGGTAGTAGAACATCAGTCACGGGGACCAATATGCTTTTTATATAGATGCCATTTGTAAAAAAATATGGCGACCTCCATGACAGATTTTCTACTACCGTAACCCCTTAGTAAAATGAAATTGTTATCTGGGAGCGAAGTCGGAAATGTTAAAACTTGTATAAAAATCGACTGGATTGGGATTTGAACGGGAAGAACTTTGAGCACGATTGATTTAAATTCTTACAGTTCTTACAGTTAATATTAAGCAAAAATCATTACAAAAGAATTAATTTTAAAATTTATTATTATTTTTATTCAATTTTGTAACAAATGAGTATATTTATTATTATTTTTATTCAATTTTGTAACAAAGTTGTTAGTAAAGAACATGTGACACTTAAATGAATGAGGTAGGTAGGGCAGATAGTCTTAAATCTTTAACAATAATATTTATTATTTTGAATTATAAAAACTTTTAATTTCAATTTAATTTAGGTTTTTTACTAATCGGTGCACAATATTTTTAGTTAACCTGCCTTTAGCTAACACAAATAGATTCGACGGTTTCCCTACACGTGAACATGCAACATATAGTTACCCATGAGAAAAACATGGATTTTCCAAATCCAAACAACAAATGGACGTTGTTTGGCCTTGAGACTTATTTATAGACATGGCAAAAGCTAAACGAAATGGAAACTGTAGCCTTCTAAAGGGTATGGTAGAATCTAATAATATCATTGGAATACGTGGCAGCAGGACCACTTCTCCTTTAAAGTTCCCCGTTAAAATGGTTGCTTCAAGAATATTTCCGGTGATGTTTTTGATGACCAAACGCGTACCATTGCATAATTGAGGTGGATTCTAATTACGTAGGAGATTAATAGGGGAACCAATCTTTAATCGAAGATTATGAGGTGGCATTCCAGGCACATCTAGTGAATTTAAAAATTCAATTGGAAAATTTACACTTTCATTTTCATTAACAACAGTATCGATTGATTTAAATGACATCAGATCGCCTGGTAACAACTGTTGTATTTGGAAGTAAATTTCGTCAACATCATCATTTTTGGCTGCCAAAATCTCCCGATGACTGAGCCAGTTATGATTCAAGTAATTATTCTGTATATCCGGAAAAACACTCTGAATCAATTCATTTTTTTCCTGAAGAACAGTGCAGAAATTGTCTGGCAGTTTAATGCATTGCGTATTTGGTTGTAGTTCTATTTTACCGTTCCCAATATCTAGTAATTGTTCGGAAAATGTTTGTGCTGATGGATCATTTTGCAATCGTACGCGCATATTTATGGTCAATCGAATTGTTTCAACACTTCGCCATAAGAATGATTGTTTTAAACATGCATTAATCTCATCCGCGAAAGTAGAGCGAGGTATAACCGGTAAGGTCTGTCGGAAATCAACAGACAAAAGTAAGATAGCACCACCGAAAAGTTTATTATTGCCGTTTAAATTTTGCATAGTTCTATGCAATGCTTCCAGTGAATATTTGTGAGCCATTGAGCACTCATCCCAAATTATTATTGAACTCTTCCGCAACACTGCAGCTATTCCACTTTTCTTTTTTATGTAACATATTGCATCTGGTTTATTATGAATGTCCAATGGCAGCTTGAATGTTGAATGTGCCGTTCGCCCACCATCTAGCAAAGTAGCCGCAACTGCCAACGCAACTGCCTGACGATGCAACTGCCAATGCGATTTTCTGTTGTGACCGTATTTTGGCAAGAATCGACGATATTAAAAATGTCTTACCGGTTCCACCCGGTGCGTCTAAGAAAAAAAAACCGCCTTGTTCAGCAGTAACAGCTAGCATAATCCGATCATAAATAATTTTTTGTTCGGTTGTCAGTAATGGCTCACTGTTCGCAATAATTGTTGCTAAATTTCCATGGTCATATTGTTCTTCTCGTTGTAAATCGGTGTTGACTAAGTCGGTAGCTGGGCGATCAGGTGATGGTATACCATAATGATTAAGTGGTAAATTTGAAATTAAAACACATAAATCCTCGATCAACACTAACGCTTCATTATACATCTCTGGCGTATAATCTATGATTTGGCATTGATCTGCTTGTCTTATTCGATGCAATATGTCTTCTGTCATACAATTTTTATATTTTTCCCACAAAGTTTGCGCTTGCGATGGATAACATGTCGTCAATATAATTGCAAACAGCTGTCGAATATTATTGGGCGTTGATGTCAACATAGCATCAGCAGCGTTAAGTTCCAATGGTTATCGTCTTCCTGTTCCAATGGTTGTAGTTCACGACATGCATCTTGGTATGTATTGAATACTCAACCATTAACTGTTCTCAGAAATTCAAAAGACGTTGGCCCGGGAACATTCACCAGTAACAAACGTAAATAGAAGCACTCACGTTGCTTTGGCTGTACCGTGTAAAGTCGCCCCAATGTGTTAGCTTTGAATATACCTGCAATGGAAGGATGTGGTTTTCCTTGTTTTCGTGGCTCCCATTTTTTACTGGATTTGTTCCATGTGAAATAACGTGGAACATCAGCATATATCAATGTTTTTGCGAATCGGCCAAAAATATCAGATTTTTGACACAATGTAAAAAATTCAGTTAGTGTCGTTTTTGGAGATTCAAGCGCTCTTTGAAGAACATTTTCTTCAGTGAAGTACACACGTTGACCGTTTTCAAGATGTATTGCTAGATGCTGGACAGAAGGATTTCTTTCGTGTATGGGAAAGCTAAAAATATGCCAAATAGCTTCGTTACTGCTAATGTATCTGCCCATTTGGTATCGTGGTATTTCATCATTGTTATTTGTATTTTGTACTTCAAATACGGCCAAATCACTGCCTTTGTTCACATATTTACAAATGTACTTAATTGATTTTACAGAAATGCAAAGCTCAACATTGATATGAGCTTCATAAGTTTTTAAAAGCAATGGAGAGTATGGTACCACCCACTGATTATCAAATTCTACTTGATATGAATAATTCGGCAGTCGCATTGTGAATGTGTGGCCACCATTTTCAGTATTTCTGCGGCGATACATCGGATAACCGTCAATATTCGTGATAGTGTCATTCGTATGCGGCTTTGGGAAATTTTTCTTACATTTTGCATTTTCCATGCATGGTGACGTCATGTTAAAAGCACCGCACGGCCCATGGATCATGTGTTTGGTAACGAAATCAAATAGTTCTTGATCAATTAATGGGTCCGGAATTTCAGCTGAAATTATTTGATCAATTTCTTCTGGACGGATTTTATTTTGAAGCCAAATTAAAATGTGAGCATGAGGTAAACCTCACTTTTGCCATTCAATCGTATACAGCCAACAACGTGTGATGCCAAAAACTGAATATTTAACAATAAAATCAATTAAGGATTTTATTTTTTGTTTGAACACACGTGCAGTTCTATCATGACGATGAATTGCTTGTTGTCCTGGTAAAATTAAAGTTTGTATCTCTTTCCAATTCGGATTACATGTGAATGTAATAAATAAATCCGGTCAGCCGTAATGACGTACATAAGCCTGCCGATGTAGCTTGAAGGTAAAATGAAAGCATTACCGATGTCATTGGGATTTAAATTTCCGTCGATATTTCCAGCAACTGCATCTCGTAAGTGAATATATTCTTCTGATCGTAATTTAGCCTGGTTGAATCGAATGAATCGCAAGCGTTCGCTTTCAACCTTAGCAAACATATCAACAATATATTGATGGAATAGCTGACGATATCAAAGAATATAGTTGTCCTGATTTAATCTAACCATCATTCGGTGTGCGTAGTAGTTCATTGAACTAACTTTTTTATTTCCATAAGCACCAAAAAATAAAATAATAAAAAACGAAATTAAAATTAGTACATACAGAAAGAAAATAAATAGTTCATTGTCAAATTTACCGGTATTTGGATCACAGTGTTTGATGTTAAGGTGATATTCATCCTGCCTTTGCTAAAATATTAATGGATATTGTAGTGCGTCATATAAACGGTGTAGATCTGATATCGTACTGACAGTGTTATCTCGCCGTGTAATTTTTATAGCTCTTTTGTCAACTGGATCACCAACCATAATAACAGCAACCTCATTAACAGTTGGAGCGTTGAATCTACCAGCATGTTCACCTAATGGTACTTTGTAGGCTTTTATGACGATTTGATAGTTGTCATTTTTCAATCGTGGCGAAACTCTTTTAATCAATCGAATTAGTTGATTCTGATCTTCTAAAAAATTTCCCAGCAATATCACAATTGCTCTTTCCTCGGCTTGTTCAATGAAATTATACTGACATACAGGATGTAACAGAAATTACAGGTATTGTTTATGCAGTGTTTGAGACAACAAGTGACAATACTAGAGCCAATTTTTTGGCTCTAAAATTATTGAGCTAGCATTTGAGGTGATTAGTAACAAGGATGTTGTTATGAAAGCTTTAAATGATCACAGACCAGCAAGTAAGTAACAAAAAAAAAATTTTTTTTTTCGTCAATTTGGGAACGAACTAAATTTTATTTATAACTTCAATTGAAGCGTCTTTACTTCACGAGCATGGATCTAAAGCTATTTTTTGTAATCTTTAAAATTAAGCAAGATATGGATATTACAAAGAGGAAAATACGTGTGACGTTAACATTTAATATCTCCATATAAAGTACGTATTAAATATTTTTTTGAAGAAAAAGATAGAAAAGAAAAGAATCTTAGATAGCTTTTTTTTTTGAATCAATTTTAATTTACTTATCAAGTTTTGTTATGGTTTTGAGTCTAGTTTATAATTTGATTGCAAATTTAGAATCAGTCCGGTACCTTAATTGATTCAAATTATATATTGAACATAAGTGTACATTTAAAATTTATATATTTTTGTTTGTTTGGTTTATTTAAAGCTGATGTAATTTCAAAAATGCCAAAACTTCGTAGAAACTCCAAATTTTGCTCAACAATATCTAGTCAAGTTTTTGTACATTCAGAAAATGAAAACAAGAATATTGCCTATGTCTAATCAGTCGATGAAGGCGCATCCAATTACATTATACAAATTTAAATGCAATTATTATTTAAAAATAACAAATATTGTGAAATTTAATTATATTTATCAGAAACATAATGAATGAATGAAGAAAATTTATTGAAAAACTACATCGATCAAATCATTTTATAAAGATTTAATAGTGAATCCAGCGAAGTTTTGTGCTCCATTTACCGGGGTTATAACTTGTACTCACATCAAAGTATCGAAACTGCATTACAAAGGACAATTTTCCGATAGAGAGTTGTCTGAAAATTTGCCAATATTTAGACTTAAAATCTCGTGTAAACTTCGTCGAAACTTACCAACACATGCAATCATTTTTATACGATAAAGCACTTGTTAATCATTTAAAAATTGATGAAATATGTTTGGAAGAAACCTTTGATGATTTTTGGAATAATTTTCCCTCAAATAAAGGAAAATACCATTGAAATACTGGATATATCGAATATAAATTATGCAAAAAAACAATCAGATACTCTGCTCAATTTTTTGTTTAAATTAACAGCATTAAATGAACTACGAATGGTGGCAACAAAAGGCTTAAAAGAAGATCAACAATTGCAATTAATAATGTATAATCAAAATTTATGTTATTACTTTGGATATCTCCTGTTATTCCAATTCGTACAAAAATGCAATTAAATAATTTAAAATCATTGTACATATATTTTGATGAACGTTCGAGCAATTTTAACCTGCTTATCATGCTTATAAATATCGGGAAGAATGTTAAATACATATGGATGGAATTCCAAACATTTGATAGTCAATTACGGTCGAATAATTCATTATATACATTTGAAATGATTAAAGAACATTGTCCTAATATAGAAAAACTTTTTATGGTATATGTAATTAATTGTATAAATGGTCCTACAAATTTACGTCCGTATTCGTTTTTTTACCGTAATGATGGTAATCGATATTATTTATTTAAAAAAACTGAAGGAAATTCAAGAATATTAAAACATTTACCGTTGCCATATCAAACATTTGTAAGCTCTTTAAACATGTCGCATTCTGAAATAGAACACATTCCAATGGACAAATACGATTTGTCAAGTATCAAGTTTAATGAATTACAAGCATTTTCTAGTAACGTTTGTCGATATTTCGAGGCAAATAAACGTAATTCAGATGGTGATATGAAACATTGTTCCAGATTTTTAGATTTAATAAATCAATTAGAAGCAAAATGTGAACATTTTGAACTAACCGGTTGTAATTTACAATCATCGACGTTCGATGAATCACCAACTGTATGGAATGAAAATGCTTTGATTCACATATTGATATTACATAATTTACAATCGTTAAATTACAAGAATGATGCCTATACAGATTCGCATCTAGGTGATTCAGGTCTTATACCACATGACTGATTTGCATCATTGTAAGTCATATTCAAATTAATTATATTAAGAGGCTAAACGCAAATAGAAGGCCGAAAAAAAAAACGTTTCATTTTAAATATTCTGTGAAAAGGGTATTTTATTTCACTAAAACGAAAAGTATTGTTAAGTTTAGTGGGAAAATTTATGTTTATAATGACACTAAAGATTTATATAAATACTGATCTGATGTCCTTTTCCAGACGATCTCCTGAAGGTTTTCCAAAGAAAAGTTGTTAAACCAGGGAAATATTATTATATTTAAGCTCAAATTTAGCCTATAGATGCATATATATATATATATATATATATATATATATATATATATATATATATGTATATATATATATATATATATATATATATATATATATATATATGTATATATATATAAACTAGCAGACCCGGCCACACGTTGCTGTAACAATTTGGAGCACCTGGTATTTGATGTGGGGCAACCGGTATTTATTGCGAGTCACCAGGTATTTCGTGTAGGAAACCCGTACCACGAAATTTTTACAATTACACCTCGTATTTGGTAGGCGTACTTCTGGGTTGGACTACGACCTTGGTTCCGCGTCAGCAAAAAGTACGAAACCCTTGACACGAAATTTTGACCCAGTATTTGGTGTAGACAACCGTTACCTCGGCCCTTTGACCAACGGAGAGGTGTGTGGCCTTAGCCTCGCATCATAGAAATTTTAAAGCAGATGACGGTTATTTTTATATAGACAATAAATTTGTGTCGTAAAAAGTAAATGACAAAAAAATGTTATTGTGGGATATCCATAAGAGATGGACATATACCATAACGGAGTTTTCTGTAGACCTTTTGAATGTGTACAATACTTTGAGTACAATATTTTGATAAATCATATGACCATTGTGTAACCAAGACCTGCTCCTAAAGAGCGGATTCTTCCCCTAACAACAGGTGCCTTATCAACGGGCTCCTTAACAACATGCTAAACAGTATACTCCTTAAAAACACATGTTTTTTATTTCTTAGTAGATATTTTTGGGTATAAATTTAAAATAGGCCAATATTATTATTAACACAGTGCGATACCAACATAACATTGTAACCGCCTTCCAAAAAAAATAATCTTCCTGTAAAAACTGCCGTTTGTATATTTGACCATTTCGAAGTATACATTTGATCGCATCGATGGCATCAACGATTTGGTCAAATCACTGTTAATGATTTGAAAAAAACAAATAATATGGTAAAACAAATAATATAGTTACACACAAATAATATGGTAAAAGTTTTGCAACTCAATAATAAATATACAAAATAACTTCGATTGTGTTGTTTGTGCAAAAAGCAAAATTCAACAACTGCCTTACAGAATATCAGAACATAAAGAAAAAGAGCGTCTTGGGTTAGAATATTCGGACATTTGGGACCCGTTTGACGTTCAATCTCTTGGAGGCGCAAGATATTTTGCAACGTTTATAGATGATAATTCTAGATATATTGAAACTGTAATGTTGCGACAAAGATCTGATATATTAATTGCGTTCAAAAATTACAAAAAGAGAATCGAAAAACAAACTGGTTGTGTTATCAAAAGACTTAGAACAGATAATGGTAAAGAATATGTATCAAATGAATATGTATCAGGTTATTAGAAGAAGAAGGTATATCTAGACAACTTACAGTGGAATACACTAACCAGCAAAATGGCGTGGCGGAAAGAGCTAACCGGACCCTAGTGGAAACGGCCCGTTGTATGATGCTCGAAGCAAAACTACCCAAATCACTATGGGCTGAATTGATTATTACTGCTACATATTTGAGAAACAGATGCCCTACGAAATTATTGGACAATAAAACACCTTACGAAATTTGGTTCGGTGAAAATCCGTATATCGGATTTTTGAGAATAATTGGCAGTAAAGTAATAGCTCTAAACAAACGAAATAATCGACAAAAATTTGATCCAAAAGGCATAGAATACAGATTGGTAGGATACTCTCAAGAATAAAAAGCATATCGATTGTGGCATCCCGGTACTAAAACTATAACAAAGGCAAGAGATGTTAAATTCTTTGAAGAAATGCAAAATAATGAAGATATTAATTACCTATTAAATTTTGAACAAGAAAAAGCCGAAAATAATGAAGGAAACGAGAATTTACCATATGTAAGAACTGTAAAAGAAGAAAGTAAAGATGATGATCCACAGGCCCCCAGCAGCGAACAGAATATATTTATGAAAAATGCAGATGACACAAAGGAAATATTTGATACAGAAAATTCAAAAGAAACAAATTTGGAAAATTTTTATACAGATTAGTATAGAAACATCAAAAGTAAACGTGGTCGTGGTAGACCAAAAATACTTCGAACAGGTCAGCGGGGTAAACCCAAGAAAATTTACGTTGAAAAGAAAATAGAAGAAACCAGTCAATCTGAGGAAGATCCAACAACTGTAAATGAAGCCCTTGACCGTAACGATGCCGATTTGTGACTAGAAGCGATGGAAAAAGAACACCAAATACTAAAAAGAAATGAAACGTGGACATTAGTTACCCGACCTGAAAACAAAAAAGTACTTACCAATAAATGGGTTTTTAAAATAAAAAGAAACTCAAAAGGACAGACAGAAAAATACAAAGCTGGTTTAGTAGCACGAGGGCATGTACAAAAGGATGGAATCGATTTCTATGAAGTATTTGCTCCGGTAGCGAGATATGAAATAATTCGCACACTTCTTTCGGCCGCAGTAGAAAATGAAATGCATGTACACCAGATGGACGTCGTGTCTGCGTATATACAAGGAAATTTACATGATTAAATATACTTGGAACAACCATAAATGTTTGTTGAAAAAGAAAATCCAGAAAAAGTTTGCAAATTAAATAAACCAATTAATGGATTAAAACAGTCGGGACGTGAGTTGTATAATAGATTGGACAGATTTGTGAGTGAACAAGGTGGATACCAGAATGAAGCTGACCCATGTGTTTACGTATTTGGTGAAAACGAGAAACGAGTTATAATGATAATCTACGTAGACGATATTTTACTAGCCTCTAAATGTTTAAAAGAAATGGATAAAGTGAAAGAAAAGCTAAAAATAGAATTTGAAATAAATGATTTGGGGAAAGTTATCTGATATTTTAGGAATTCATATTGAAAGAGAGGGTGAAATAGGAAAAATGAAACTAACACAAGAAAAATACGTTAAGGAATTGTGAATAAAATTCAATATAAATTCAGCAGACATTTTAGACACGCCTATAGAATCAAATACAAAAATATCAAAAGAACTTGGACCAAAATCAGACACAGAAAGAGAAGAAATGAAAACACGCCCTTATCGTGAACTAATCGGTGGATTAATTTATTAGGAAACGCAACAAGACCGGACATACCATTCTTAGCAAGTGCTTTAAGCCGTTTTTGTACAGATCCCGGGGAACAACATTGGTTCCTAGCAAAAAGAGTGTTGAGATACCTAAAAGGTACTTCAACATTTGGTATTACTTATGAGAAAAATAAACAAGAATTGTGTGCTTATACAGATTCAGATTGGGGTTGTGATACTGATGATCGTCGTTCTTGTTCTGGTAATGTTTTAACTTTAGCAGGAGGAGCAATAAGTTGGAAATCGAGAAAACAACCTACAGTTAGATTGAGTGTTATCTACAATGGAGGCGGAATACGTGGCCCATGCCGAAGCTTCTAAAGAAATAACTTATATTAAAAGACTATTAAAATTAATGCAATTCAGTGATCTAGTTAAAAATCCAGTTAGTGTATTTTGTGATAATCAGAGTGCAATATCACTAGCTCAAAATACAGAATTTCATAAGAGAAGCAAGCACATTGACAGTCAATATTACTATACAAGAGACTTGATTAAAAGAAATGAAATAAAAGTATGTGTTACGTAAAAACTGAAAATATGGTGGCAGATATTTGCATAAAAACTTTACCTAAAGCTAAACATGAAAAAACAATAAAAATGTTAAATTTAAATTGATCCCTGTAAATGGAAAAAGGAATCAAAAATTTTGGACTGTTAGTGTTAATTCAAAAATAATAAAAACGCAAAAATTATGCTTGTTAAGAATCTTAGTTTGTTTTGTATTTCTCGGAATTGTTTTTTTTATGTTTGATGCTTGTATTTAAAAATAATATTTTGTTTTGCAAAATTTATAATTTATGTCGATAGAGAGGGTGTTAGAAGAGTATCGATATACATTTGTAATAATTTATATGTGAATGATTGATGACTGATGAGTTAGTTACTTTCCCCCACCAATTAGCAGTACTCATCACAGTATAGAATGATACTAGTTCAGTTGAGTTGAATACTTCGTAATGAAGTATAAGATATAAATAAATCTTTTGTTTACCAAACAAGTCGTTTTATCATTGAGAGAATACCCGTTGCAATCTGACTGATATCAACATTTAAAATACGTTGTAATCCAAATTTTCATGACCAAAGCATTATTAATTAAAGAAATTATTAACCGTATTCGTCATTTCGTCATGCAATGTATTCCTTGATAGTTAAACAGTAACAAAGCACATCAAAATTACATCGAATTTTGACGACAATGATTCATAATCCTCTTGATTAATTATAGGAACGGGATATTTTTCTAATAAATAATATTCGTTTCCACTATAAGCTACAGGAATCTGCTCTTTGGTAACGAATTTTAGTGTTAAAATTTCACAACAGTCATATATACAGTTAAACGAAATCTGTCTACTGCACTTTTCAAATGATATGGATTTTCTGGAAGATTTGGATCACATTAATACAAATGCGACTTTGATTCATCTGTGTTTGTAGTTAGTTCAATTAGCTTCCGTTAAATGGCCTTGGATATAGCTGCTTTATTAAAAAGATCGTTTTTTCAATAGTAATATTTTTGACCAACGCTTTCTTCTCACCGGCACCTTATATTGGCTGGTTATACCCGATTTTTATCTATAATTCATTTTCACTGGTTGAATTTCCACTATCTTAAACTTTTTTAATCTTCTACCTTTCGACTTATATTATCAATTATTGCTGTAATGCAGAAGACACCTCTGTAATACCATCTTATTTATCATCTTATCGATAATTTACATGATTTGGTGCATAAAATGAATATAATAATTGAACAATTAGCTGATTGTTTAAAAATAGCCATATAATCGTAAATATGACTAAGATAACATTTTTATTGCTTTTTAATAAATACATTGAGTAAAATAACATTCTGTGGGAGAACTGATGTGTAAACTATTCAGAGATGGAGCACCATCTATGGCAGGAAAAATGCTGGTTTACAGGCAGTAGTTCAAAATGTGGATCCTCGTGCAGTTTAGAAGCATTGCATAATTCATAGACAATCACTTGTTTCAAGAGAAATGGTTGAAGATCTACTAACAGTATTTAAAGTTATTATAAAAGTTGTAAATTTTATGAAAATACTTCAAAGGGTGTTTGACCTAAAAGAATAGATCACCGTATTTCTTACTGATAATAATAGCGATGACGAAAAATTGTTTTATGACACGAAAGTCCTTGTAAAACTTGCGGTTTTAGTTCATATTTTTTATATACTCAGTACTTTAAATAAATCAATGCAAGGGCCTGAAATTCATGCTTTTACGGAGAAAGATAAGATTAATGACTGCATTTATGGAATAATGGGAACTGTGGATAATAAGTTTGAAAAATAATAACTTTGGCATGTTTCCCACTTTTAAATTGCCTATTTTGCTGATGAAATAGAAGACAGTAAAGTTCTTATTTATAATAATTTTACAATTCTATTGAAGCAATTCTCGTTTTACTTTAAAGAACTTGGCATATCTAAATATAAATGGACTAGAAACACCTTTGTTATTGAAAAATATGATGATTTTGGCCTCACGACAGTATAGCAGGAAATGATAATTGTTTTATCTAGTGATAGCACATTAAAAAAGTAGATGTTTCAAGACGAACATAATATTGTTCCATTTTGGCGACGAGTAAAGGACGATTTTGACAAAGCTTCAGAAATGTTATTGCCATTCGTAACATCTTACCTATGAGAAACTGGATTTTCTACAGTAGCTACCACGGTTTGAGATAATTTGTGTTGAAAAACAAACTCAACCGTCGCATTAAATTTTTATAATCTATTAATTATATATTTTTCTTCTTTTTTTTTTGTATTTTTGTAAGATTTTTTTTTTTTTTAATTTAAAATTATTATTTCTTATAATAAATAATTATTTTTTTATGCATAGTTTTACATAATATTATTTTGTAGCCCGATAAATAAATTATAATATCAGTTAAGAATGTATGAAATTAGATTTGTAGAAAAATTAAGGGGGTGCAACAATTTTTTTAAACGGTAGGAGCCGGGCCGCATATTTCGGATCATATATTTTTTATTTCATTAATATTTCTGCTATAAATTATTAAACTTAGTCAATTATAATATAATTTGAATATATATTACTGTTTGTTACAATCGTAGAATTGAAGAATGTTTTTAAAATGTTCATTAATATAAATGATTAAAATAAACATTTATCCAAAATTTTAATATCATTGAGATTGTATTTTATTATTATTATAATTTTTTTTTTTTCTGTTTTACTGTCGGTTTTGTAGTTTTGTCCATTCGATTTTTGGTGTTTATCTCAAACATGTTAAAGAACACTCCAGCTTGATAGATAAAGTAGCCTGTGGATTTAACCGTTGTAATAAAGTATCTATCACAGTTATCAATGACGAGTCTTCTATGTGTGAAGCTTGTTCAGTAGACAAATTTACTTGTACTCACAAATTTACTGATAAAAAGCAAATGATGGGTCATTTAAAAATGCACATGTATGATGATATCTTGATCAAGTGCGTTTATTTAAACCTTCTCTATTTTTAAATTCTTATAGAATCTTTTAGAATCTATCCTGTTTTCAATTTCGCTTAACACTTTATTATACATGCCCATATCTGTGGTATTAGTGTTTGTTTCTGTCCCATTCATTGATCGTCGGTGGAAAATAATTTATTAAAATTTATATTATTTTCATCCAATGTGAATAAGCTACAACCAGGAAATGCATTACCCACAGTTTCTTTGGGAATGGCACACATTACAATGCTTTTTAAAATTTCAACAATAGCTACGCAGCTTAATTTGGCGGCACACTTTTTTATCCTCCATTTTAAACATTTTTTTCCATGTATTCTTTAAGGGGCAGATAGTTTTAGATTCATGTGCGATGATGGTCCATCCACGAAATAAAGCACACTTGTTATATTATTGTTTTAGAACCAAGGATTGAATAAATTTGTTCATATTTTCATTAAAAGACAACACTCGTCATCCGAATTAATTTTATTTTTCCAAGACCCTAGCCCGGTGGATATTTAGCGTGAATATCTTTTGATATGCGTATTTTGAACCTATTAATAAACATTGGAGCTGGGGTATTTCCATCTTCGCAATCCGTCAAAAAAACAGAAAGGCATTATTTTCGTCATTATACACTTTAGATTTTACCGTCTTTGCACCTGTTTAAGCAAACACTTGGTGTTCTTTTTGCGATAAATAATACATCGTCATCGCTATTAAAAATACGACTTCGATCACTTTAAATGCAACAACTTCAGCTTGGATACCAATCCTCCTTGCTTGAGTTATTTTCTTAATTTTCTTGTGAAGTCGAATTTTCGTGATGCATTATCTTGAAAAATCAGTTAACCCATGAGAACTCATATTTAAATTTAGCCTGTGGATTAAATTTATCGCAAGTTTTGCAATAGATTTAATTCCTTGTACTTTAGTAACGAGAAACCCTTTAACGCTCATTTCGATCACCCTTGTTGCTAACAAACTTGCCTCCTCGGTACTAAACGCTGTTAGGACACTTTACTTTTCCACGGTTTATATTTATTTTTTAATCTGTCAATTAATGTTGTTTTTGGTAAAAGCTTTGGTAACTCTACGAGTCGGCATTGACATTGTTTTGTTCATTTTCCAAGTGCTTGCTGTGTTTTATCGTTATATTTCAACCTACAAAAAAAAAACTTTGGCAAATTATACACTTAAACCTTCCTCATGAATCACTCTATCTATTGGTTAAAACTACATGAAAATTCGTTCGGTAGTTTTTGCGTTTATTGCGAATAGGCAGACGCGCCGGAGAACTTTGTTTTATGTGTGTAGAGATGTGCACTTTAAAAAAAAAACATGAAACAAACAAATAACTTTAAAAGATTGAAAGAACTGATATAAAAGAGTAATTCTAAAACTAGTAATATTTTCAAAATTTTGCGAGTACTTTTTTATAAAACGTTTCTTTATTTATTATTTGTTTGTTTCAAAATGTGTGGCTTGTTTAAAATTGAGCAGCCATTTTTTTGTACTGCATGAGGTAATAGACAGAATCATATGATACATTATAGCTATGTCCTCCAGAGAACCGTATTTCAAGTTTTTCATTGGAAACTTGAACATTTTTTAGAAAATTTTATTTCTGATATGCAAAAATAATTTATTTATTATGAATTCAATTAGAGAATACGTTATTCTTAATAACAGAGAACATTCTCCTTAATAAAAACAAAAATACTTTATTAAAAATCATTTACATGAAACAAACAACATGATAAGTATATAACAGTATTAGTATAAAACATGATTAGTGTATAAATTTTATAATCTCATAAACATTAAAACAACCTACAACGCTAAAACGAAAAAATAATGAATAGAGTAAAAAAATGGAGATATATAAATACGTTAAAATTGATTTTTCTTTATAAAATCTTAAAATGATTACACCAATAAGTGGGTGGTTATTTGAATGATTAAGGACATAATCCAAATTTCTTACAAAATAATTTTCCATATATAAGTATTACACAATTTTTCAAAAGATTTTTGGAGACCTGAAATATCCATTTGAAAATTTTTATATAGCTTAAGTAATTACGCTTAGTTTAAGTTTATTTTTCAAAGTTTCAGAAAGTGGCACTTGTTTTCTGCGAACATGAAATTTTCGATTAGGCTCGCAAATTTTAAATTCGCCAGAAATTAGTTTTTTTCGTAATTGGAATTGTTTTGTTAATAATACAAATATTAAGGTGGGTATTTATTATTGATATGCTATTGAGTATCGAAACTTCTGTTTGATTGGTATTGCCCTGAAACTGTCTCTTTTTTGATTCTCGAGTTATTTGGTCAAACTTTTTTTTAGTTTATTTTGTAGTCTACTTGAATTGTAATAGCCATTATTAAGGAACTAATCAAACATTCGGACATCTTTATATGTATGATTGATATAAATAGAACGAATGGTACATAAAATTTTTTTATAGTAAACAGCGTTTATAATCAGACTTTGATATAAATTAATCAATATAATATTAATATTTAAAATGTATTAACCACGCTTATTATAAATAATAAAAAAAATAATAAAATTATTTGAAGTATGTGTAGAATAATTAATATCGATAATAATAAGTGTATCATATTTATTTTATGATATTTAATTATATCTTAAGTTCCTTCTATTATAATTACAATATTAGGGCTACGTGCCTGATAGCTTATATTATTATTCAAAAATAGACCGGAACTCAAATACTCCAAAGTTTTTGTGTTATTATAAATTTTGATTAGACTAAGAGCATTTCTTGTATCATGGTTTCATACGCTCCTTTTTCAAGAAGTCAAAAAATTTTCGATTCGTCGGAGAAGCGTAAAAGGGCTATCGTATATTGTTTTACTACTACGCCCATAGTTGGTTCAAAAACTATAAAGCATGTAACCTAACATACAGAAAAATGAATTTGTAAGGTGAACCATTAGGCAAAAAAAGATATTCGTCAATTAGTTTGACCACCTCTAACTCAGACAACTTCTGTAAAATTAATTTAATAGAAGAAAAGGGAAGCCCTAGTCTCATACACCGCACACTTCTTATATATAGAAGGAAAGTGTTATGAAAGGGACAGGTTTAGAATGGAACAAATTAAATTTCCGCCTTTGGAACTAAGAAGTAGATTTTTGTTTCATATCTAATGACCCGAATAATTTATAGATAATATTGATGTAAATGTCATTTGATTTTAAAAATATACAAATTGGCGACCAGTGATGAAAGTATTTTGTTTGCTTTATAAGTTCTTTTTTTTATTGTTGTAACAATAATTGAAAGTAATTATAGTACTAATTGAACATAAAAGGTGAGTATATAATTTTAAAAAAATTATTAAAAAATATTTAAATCGTTTTATAAAAAATTCCCTCAAATGTGGTAAACATTTGATTTTGGGACCATTCATCAAACATTTTAAGCTTTCAACTTACCCATGATACTACACATAAAATAGTGAATAAAGAATGCGCATTTACGCTTCAAGTCCTGTAGGATATTAAAGCTTAAGTATTCAAAAAAAAGGACTATTTGGCAATCAGTGAATTCAACTGAAATTACTTTTCCACATTTAATTTGAGCTGATTATTTTACTTTTAGATAACAACCAAAGGTGCATACAGTTTAGAAGATACGGGTAGACAGGAAATTGGAAAACTGACAGCATCAACATCACAATATGCGGGTAGACTGGAAATTGGAATACTAACACTATCAACATCACAATATGCGGTGTAGCGAAAAAAAAGGATAATTAATTGATGTGGATATTTTAGTATGCTAGTATTTTATGAAGTTAATATAGAATAAAGATATAGAATTAAATGAAAGATTGATGAATTAAATAAATAAAGAACGATGTAGAAAAAATGAATAATAAAACGGTGTAGAAATGTAATAATATAATAATTTAATAATATAGAAAGATAAACGCGATAATGGCGCTTGCGTGCTTAGGTGTTATGTTAGGCCCAAACCAACGGTTATATACCACGTTGACCCCCCAGTTAGCTTCGCCGTATCACTATCTTCTTACCAAGAAGACCCAGCTGTTCTATTGAAAAACCCATTTTTTAAAGGGTAAAAGGCTACATTTAAGATTGAAATAAAAATAACACCGATCAACGTATAACCAATTTTAATCTAACAAGAATCTGTATACAATTAAATAACAAACGAAAATAATAACAAGAACGGTAAAGAGATCAAGATCGCCTTTACATTAAATGAATTTGGAATATAATTAATAAAAAAATATAAACAATTTATCTAACAACACTATGGACACAATTAAATAACAATGAATGTGAACAAAAAAAAAAAAAAC